>JAQGAH010001374.1:0-15002 GCA_034696885.1 Lepidocyrtus paradoxus
ATGGCATGCGAGGGATTAGATCTTTTGCGTTTTTGGATGTCATAAATGCTTACGACCTCTACGTTTGGGGTTCCATGGTACTCTGTTCAGTTACAGTTGCCTTAGTTTGGAAAATTCTTCTCCCTCAGCAAGAAAGTCAGTATCTGGGCAAGATGTTGACCCTCTTGAAAGTTTTTCTGGAACAAGGCAATCCCTTTCCATCCAATACGTTTTCTTCTACCAATACCAACTAACTGACTTAATGATGGTTATTTTGTTGAGGAAGAAATTGACTTTTTATTTAGTCGCATGGTTTAGGAGAACGTTGAAACTTGATCTACAAATTTTATTAATTTTGTTCCCCAGACAGTCAACAAAACACCTTAAGCAATTAGGAAATCTAATCCGATCTTCTTTCCATATCTCTACGTCTAGATAGGTAGCTAGCTTCAGCTTATTCTCAACGGAAAGAAAACTTTGACATTGGAGATTAACGGATTATAAATATGATTTAGATATTTCTTAAGGCGCATCTAGACTTTATTTCTTGATAAGAAATGGATGAGACTTAACTGAGGGATTATACATGGTTACAGGTCGTATGGTGAAGTGATGATAAGATTGATAATTGATGAGACTTATATACTAGCATAACTTTATGTAACTTTATATGCATTTGTTTTACTCGTCTACTACACAATAGACTTCTTTTTACTTTTACACAATTTGCTTTTTTAAATTTACTGATATTTATTGTGAAGATTCAATAAAAACACTTTTGGGAGATAAATACATGAAGAATTTGAAGTACAGTAAATATTAAACTTATTTTTACAACACATGACACAAGCAACAGAACGAAGCATCACTACAAACTACAAAAACGACACAAATGTAAATACGTTAAAAATCTTTGAAATCAAATGTAACGCGACTAAATGATAAGTGATCCATAACAAAAATGAGAGCAAAAAAGTTGTTGAATAATTTGTTTTTGACAATGCATAAAAATAATAACTACAATTCACAGCTGAAATCCCAAACTCAGAAGAAATGTTTTTTTAAGAAAGTTGAATAATTCTGTAAACTGTAAATAGAAATAGAAGAAGAAAATCTGACGTCGAAGATTTTTCTTACTGCTCCTCTCCTTCTCCTTTCCCCATGACCTTTCCCTTCTTCCTTCCACTGACACCATCCTCCTCGTCTTTCTTCCTCTTTCCTCCACTTTCACCATCATCCTCCTCTTCCTCTCCGTCTTCCCCGTTATCGATTCCATCAGTATCCTCAGAACGTCGCTGGTCATCCTTCTCATCTATCATGCCATCTTCCTCCCTAAATGATTAATTAAGTTAACGGATAAGAGATTTATTAGGCCTCTACGATTCTCTTGATAATGGATTAATAATAATTTGAAATTTACATGGCTTGTTTAAACTTTAGTAATAAGATGAGTTGAATAACTATACTTACATAGATTTCTCATCACTATCTTCCATGTCAGGAGCCTCAGATGAACTCATTTTTGATGACTTGTTCTCCACTTGAATGATTTCGTCGTCAGCCTTCTCATTCAGCTCGTCCAACTCCTTTTCACAGCCATCGATATCAGTCGGGGCCTGCTGAGTCGCTGCATCCATCCCGGAAATGGAGTCGTCATCAGAGCCAGCAGCTGCCTCCTCCTCTGTAACCTTGGTTTTACGGGGACTGGCGTCTGGTGAACTCATTTTTAATGACTTGTTCTCCACTTGAATGATTTCCTTACTAGCCTTCTCATTCAGCTCGTAGCTGAGTGATCCCACATCCTCCTCCCGCTTGGTTTTACAGGAACTGGCGTCGGGTGAACTCATTTTAAAGACCCTAATTTTAAAATTAATAATAACCAATCCAACCATTAATTATCACCAACTAAAATTACCCTACACCATACCCTAACTCGCTGCTTAACACTCCAATGCATTTGCCAATAGAAAATCCTCGCTTCTCATCTAATTTTTTAATTGAAATCTACAAAAGTTTAAAATTACACTAATTATTAAATTACCTGTGAAGATCGCTGAACACAAAAACCAGTAAACTCGACTGTTGGCTGTAATTAAAAATTGTCACTTCTTTAAAATAAATTGACTACAAGTGGCGGACAGGATAAGTATCAAGTGTAGTCTCGCGAGAGAGAACCAGGAATGAACAAGACGAAATGCTGGAGCGACAAGTCTCCGACAGAATGAAAACTTGAGTGAAGTTGGAGGGAAGTGAGTTTGATATGCTTCCTTGCTTGTGTATCAAAATGTGTAGACGGAGAACTGTACTTTTGAACTCAAAATTTCGCGGGCTCGCTCGCTGAATTTAGCAGCACCAACCCAACATTTCTTTGTTGCATTGAACAAGGAGCGTTCTAACTTGTGGGAACGCTTTGCTTGTTTTCATGATACTGAACTGACGAACTTGTCTTGCGTAGTCTTTTAAGTTTTTTGAATGAGCCAATTTAGCTTGGACGAATCATTTTTGGTTAAATTGTCTCTTGTTGGTAAATGTAGCCGCTGCTATGCATGTTCCTGTATTTAGATTCTTCCTGTGGTAAATACTTCAAGAAACATTCCGTTACGCCAAAAAATATGCCAGGGAGTCATCATGTCATCTTGTATCTTAATGTCATTGGTGGCTCTTATGGTTTCTCTCTTTCTCTTCTTAGTCATTAGTTTTGTTCCATTTAAACTGAATATATATATATATGATAAATATTGTACAAAAAACGATCGAGAATTGATAAAATGGCTTAAAAAGAACTACAATTATTGAATTTATATATCTTCAAATACTCAAAAAGGTTTATATTTTACAGTCTTTAAATGATCAACAGATCAGACTAACTTAATTTAGTAAAGAGCAAAACCCGTCTTTTAAAAACGTGTAGAGGAGGTTACAAGAAGTTTTGGACGCTTCCATTCCTGCTCGGAAGTCGGGAGATATTAAAATCGCCATCTTCCTGGCAATCAGGATCTGGGCATTCAGCATTAATTTCTACACAGAATAGGGCGGTCATACCGCCCTCTTAATCAGTAATCAGTGTTCAATTCTTTGCTCCAACCCCCTAGTCAACATTTCAGCTAGCCAACGAGCGGCGAAAAAATTTTGCAAACCCATACTAAATGAATTCCATGTCTACCTCTGAATTTTTAACCCCCACTATTTCCAATTCGACAATTTCCGCTTTCCAATTGGAATTAAGGTGGGATGTGCTTGCAACATCTTGCGAATGCCATGTTAAGATATTGCTTAATGCAAGCTTCAGAACGTCAATCCGGCTTCTCCGCTGGCAGCTTAATTCTTTGCAAACTGACTTTCGATAAACTTTCGAACATAAATCATTTTCTGAAGGTATCCTGCCATTCATCAACTCAACTAAAATGGGACCCTCCAGGTTTTCAGTTACTTTTTCATCCTTTAAATGATGCTTTTGAAGTGTCTCCTTAACTATTTCGTGACAGGGAGATTGAGCTTCAAGCCGGATCCACGTCCACTTGTTCATTATTTAGCATTCCTCCTTCGTTTCCACTACAATCTCTCCCTAAATTTACAGTTGATCTTGTTGAGTATCCTATTCCTGATAAATGTGACACTCTCCTTTCCAACATCTCCCTCAACATTCCTCCTCCCGAAATGGGCTCATCTCCTCCCAAAGTAATGTCCACACTGGCACGGACCAACTGGCCAAATTGGCTCAACTTACTCTCGACCTCGGTCGCGCCCCTCTTTTCAGCATCGGCAAGCTGTTTCTCCAACTTGGAAACTTGACTGGATAATGTCTGAATCACGTCTTCCCTGCTCTGGAGAGCTAGGTTAAGTACTTCGATCTCAAACTTGACTTGAAGGTGTCCCATTTACGATGCTTGTAGCTGGGCTAATTATTGCTACTTTAGGATTCTTGTTGGAATTGGTAGTTTAATTTAGCGTAATTTTTTTCTCGCTTTTTATTTGTGTGGAACAATCAGGATTTTTACAGTATTTCATTATCCTTTACTTTTCCTGTACGCATTCTTACATTTAAGCCAAAACCTAGGTACTCCAAACGTTGCCCTGAGCCATTGAACATAATGTATAGTCTCTTTAGGTAAGGCATGTATAGCAGGTCAAGTATTTACTATTCCGGTGATAGCATTAATTCGAATTCATCTGAGGAATATGAGTAATGTTTGGTTGTTTCCTTGTCAGTTTGCTAAGCTAATGTTTAGAAGTTTGAACATTTTGAAAAGAAACGTTAGAGAGGATTCAAGAAGTGTCTGAAAAAATATTTTATGTAAATCGTTGATTGTCGTTTAGTGATTCTTGAAATTTTCATTTAAAACAATTGTTTGTGTTTAGCCATTGTTTAACCTTTCTGATGCCCTTTCTATACATTTGAAAAGCCATTTGTTGAACCATCATTGTCCGTGGATTAATATAATTCTGCCGTTTCAAAGCAAAAGATAAAAAGTTTGTATGTACTTCACCTAGATTAATCCTTTTTTATTGAGTTTTGTTACTTTGTAGCGAGTGACCAAGCTCAACTAAACTTTTTCAAATGTTTGGCAACTGGCATCTTATTCTGGAAGCATTAAAAAGTTCAGAAGCAAACGGTCGGTTTGCTCGTTTTTGCCAGATACTGTGCTATGATATCAACACGACCTCGAGAATGTCTGTTGCTGTAAAATATCAATATTTTTTAATCCTTCTAAATGCCCTCACCACGACACATTCAACTTCAAATAAATCAGTCATAAGCCATCTTGGTAACTCTTTGGAATTGTTCACTCCTGGCAACAGTAACAGTTTAAAGCGATTCTGGAAAGACGTGTTTTCCTTCTGGGAATTTCCCAACAACGCAATTGATTTTAACGACTTTAAAATCTCAGGGGAAGGGAACTGCGCCATCTTCATTACAAATTTTGTGGGACTCGATATTGTACAGATTAGTCAGCCCGTAATAATTCGCAAGCCCATGCCCGTTGTAATCCATGCCTATGTTCCGACAAGAAATTTAGACAATTGGATTTTTGACTGGATGTTTGAAATTCATAATGACAGCACAAACAGACTGATTTCTGCATGTAAATCGGAGGATGCTAGTTATCGGCATAAATATTCCAGGCATTGTTTGCAGCTAGATTTCTTCAAATTAGTGGAATGTTCAAAGCCATGGAACTGCCAGTTTATAGTAAATTTGTTTCCTCCCATAGTAGCCAGGGAGGCAATACTGTATATTAAAGATATCTTTCCAAAATTAAAGATAACTGGTGTTAACATCCGGATTCCGAATATTTGGTATTATCGTACCCGCGGTTCCAAATTCTATCACTTTGAATCAATTTTACCAAGTTCCACTTCAGTGTTTCATGTATTTATTGTACCATCCAATCCTTGGCAAAATCTTACCAAGAAAGATGTTCTGAAGGATTGGGTATTAGAGAGTATAGAGTTTTCGAGTTTATTTGCAAATAAAGCATTTTATTTTGCAAAAGTAGTGGCAGGTGAAGGTGGCTATTTTCGTCGAGCCTCCTTCAGACATATCAATCCACATTTGTTGCTGGAATCCATGGCTTTCGATGAAACCAATGACGGTAAGACTGATTTAGAAGGAGTTCTTGAATTACCAACATTAAGTCACTCAATTGCTAATGCATGGCAATATGCATTTTATTGGAAATTGATGGTACGTGGTTACAAAACAAATCATTTACAAAGGCATTTCGACCTTTGCTTCAATTATCTCTCTCACGGCAACCAACATCAACGCATATCAAAAATGGTGAAAGCCTATCCAGATATTGAAGACTTACGGGCTCACATCATTGTTCACATTCTGACATCCGTATTGACCAACTATAGCTACTATACACAATACTCCTTTCAACGAGGAGCAAGTTGTGTCAATGGGCATCTTTGCAACGTGCAAACTTCCGTTTCATCCACTTCTACAATGGAGTCATTCGCAAGGGAGTTCAGTCCGAGTATTACGGTTGATATAGGTGGGAATATTTTGTTTTTACCGCTTTCCATTCCAGATCCTCTAGATAGCTTTCGGTTTGTCAATTGTGGCTTGCGAGGTATTGGATCATTTGCGTTTTTGGATATCGTAAATGTCTACGACCTTTATGTTTGGGGTCATATTGCACTGTCTTTAGTTACAGTTGCGATAGTTTGGAAGATTCCTCTGCCTCAGCAAGAATGTCAGTATCTGGGAAAGATGTTGATCCTCTGGAAAGTTGTTTTGGAGCAAGGTAATCCATTTCCATGTAATACTTTTTCTCATGGTATTCAAACCCGTCTATTGCTTGGAGCGTTTCTTCTCGTTGGAATTGTGCTGAGCAATGGGTATAAAAATAGTAACGTTTACAACATGATCGCTCCCAGAAAGCCCCTTCATTACGAAAAATTCCAGCAACTTCTCGATGACACATTCACTGTATATTCGATGTCAGGGACTATTATCACACACAATTCTTTCAAACAAGTTGTGAATACTACTTTGAAAAATTTGGAAAATATAAATACAAGCAGACTTGATACTCATCAGTCACTTTCCAAATATTATGCAGTATTTTCCGAAATACATGAGGCTTCCTTGTCTATTGACTTGTATTATGAAAGTCGGGACGAGGTTCAATTGAACCAAATGGTTTACGACAACAGTGACCTTGTACCGGAAGAATTCATGCCGACTGTGATGAAACGATTTATGTCGGATCAGGCAGATTCTTTCACATCCAAACGTCTAGAGCTGAGCGAACCCACGAAATCAGTAGAAACTATGTATCGTGAAATGGAGGAAGAATACATATCTACTCAATTCCTTCAGCCAATGTAAAACGGCAGTACTTTTGCGATTACAACTTGCACATAATTTCACAAGGCATTTGGGAAAGAAACTAAACATCGGGAAGGAGAGTTATTTTCAACAAGAGCTTCATACCAGTTTTGCTGGTTTAATACATCCTTCACTGATTCTGAGATTGGGAGCGATAAAGTCATCAGGGATCGTGGGAAAATGGATCAGATTTTTAGAAGCTGTTTCCATCACAAAAGTATATTACAACCAAACGACATTCTCCCACTCAGTGGAGGAAATGCCAGTGAGTGCTTCACTGGATGGGAACATTGTTGTAATATTCACGTTGCTTGCAGCTGGGCTAATTATTGCAGCATTCGGATTTCTGTTGGAATTAGTAGTTTAGTCCTGTTTGACTATCATGAATTCTACTCTATAATAGATATTGCTCCCATGGGCATTAAAATTAAAATCATTATTGCAAGGAAGTGTGACATATACATATATCAATTTTGTTCCCATATGCACAAAAACCTTTGTCTTGTCATTCATTGTGTGACGTGATCTTAGCTTTTCATACCAATACCTAAACAATGCATGGTTTTGCCAAGTATACTTTAAAGTGTAATTAAAAGCATGTTCTTCTCTTCTAATTCTGTGAATTTGCAAGTTAAGCATTTAATTGTAATTGAGCTAATGCTAAAACATAATGTATATATAGTTATTATTATATTCAAAAATCAAATAAAAAATATATAAATGGTACACTACTTTGCTTATACCATAATTTTTTGGATGGTTGTTTATTGATTACACATGAGCTGAGCTATAAAATGGAAGTCTACTTTTTAAGCTAATTAAGTTCACGAGAATCCTTGAAAGGTTAAACATCGTCATCCTCAGTGATAACACTTAAAGTTTTTGTAGTCAAACGATTGCTTTCCGCAGGAATTTTTACAGCCACTTTTGAGTATTCTTGGCTTTGCTCTTTTATTAGTTGTCGTTGGGCGCAGCAGAACTGAAATTACCAAAACAAATTGGCATGACATTTACAGCATGAATTTCCGATTCATCTTATTTCACATCTATCAAACAATTCTTAAAATCGTATTAACACATTAAACACGTTAATAATTATACTAATTACCGGACAGAAACAATACACGCCGCAGGCAATCAATAAAAATATAATCAATGCAAATAGCGCATATGCCCAGATGGACATTGACCCTCCGATCCGACAGGCAATTATGATTGATTCAGTTTGATTTAGCTGAACTCCATTCTCATCTTCGCTGATACCCATAATTGGCGATGTCTCATTGGCATTCCACTTTTTGATAGCTTCATTGGTTCCTATGAAGGCTATTTGATTTTTTTGAGGTTCACTTGTAGTATTCTGCTGAAGTTTTGAATCCCCTGACCCTTCTTCGTCGGTAATATACAGAGTGGTTGATTTCAGCAAGGTTTGATTTAATTGTAAATCATCTTTTATTAATGATATGAACTCTCCTATATTTTCACCCGATGTATTTGTATCTGTCGCTCTAACATTTTTAATGTCCAATCCATATATCCCGTTAATCATTAATACTAATTCTAACAGCAAAACCAGACACTGAGAGAAGTATGGAGGGGCGACCATTTTAACCTCTCTTTCAAATAGGAATGAAAGTAAATTAAATTAAATAACTGCTCCGATTTTTTGGTTTCGAGCTAGTCCTGTGAAAGAGAAAAGTCAAAATAATAATGTTTTTAATTGTAAATTAAAGTAAAGGATTTCTACGTGCTCAATAATAAAGCACGAGTTTAGTCGTCCTAGATAAGCCAATAAATAGCCGTGTAAGAGATTTGGCTAAAAATTATACGTAAATGAACTGAATGATGTTGTTCCTGTGAAGTTCTCGCATTCACGTTCAATCTTAAACTACGTGACAGAGTTCATTTGACTGTAAATATTTATGGATTACCAATAAAAGCCATTTCAACGGAACCAAACAAACAAATAGTTCAGATCGACATAATGTCTATGTAATGTCAATATTAATGTGTTCATCTTAATTCCCTTCCGATTATGCAATCTGTGATATTTCTTTGAAAAAACATTTATGACACATTAAGTACAGGTATGCAGGTGATGTTAAGATGGGTAAAAAATCATAATAAACGCTTGCAGTAAAAGGCAGGGTCAGGGAATAATTTGTCACATTTTGCTAGGGGATGAGCCCAAGCATTATCCTCTCATTTGACTTGTTTTTCTGGCAATACAATGTTCAGTCATCATTGCAAAGGAAGCTAGGCGTCCAATTCATGGGAATGAACCCTGTTTTTACTTGTTGTCTTATCACTTGTTTGCGGTTATTGTGTATTCCCGTTTGATAAGGGGTTGAAATTTGATATTCCTTTGTAATCAACTACGATAAGATAATGATTTTCATTTTGTCTGTTATCTTCCTCACGTTCCACAATTTGATAGTTCACTATGCTGGATGATTTATTTGGATGAAGCAAACTATCTAACCCAAGCACAAAATGATTGAATATGAGAATGCATGCTAAACCTTGTGAGCTCTTGCACTCAGACATTTCAAACTAAGTACGACCTTTCGTTTGTACTAAAAATTATTACTTTATTAATCTAAATAGCTTTTTACCTAACTTAATCATTTATTACAGCATAGGAATTATAGATGTGCAATTTATCATACCATTACGACACTTGGACGAGGAAGGACGAAGAAAGGGATTGACGGGGCAAAGAAAAACAAATACATGGATTCTCGCAAGTCATACCAAATTCTGCCTTGAAAACTAGGTCGAGCTCGGAGAAGTGCCTCGTGGGACCTCGTCACTGTGTCACGTCACGCGAATGAAAAAACGAACCTTGTGCATTTGTACAAAGAAGTTTTTGACAAGGGCAAACTTGTAGCAGCACTTGGAGAAAGTTGCCAAGAAATCGAATGTTTTCAATTACAAATTCAATACGTGCTCTAACAGTTTTAAAACGAATAGACTTTTGAAGAATTATGTGCTCAATCCACAACGGGAATGTCAAAGTATCTTCTTCGCTCTTGGTAATAATTTATAATTATAGAATTTAAAGTTATTTTGACCATTTGTTTAGTACATTGGCACCATCGTATTTTTGGTATTATTGGCATTAGTTTTTCACATATCTAATTCTGCTTGTCGGATTAAAATACAGGCACTGCACTGCTTGCAGACTTCTAATTTTAAACAGAATAAATCTTGCCCAAATGCAACTTCAATTTAAACCTTTAAGCATAATTTCATGGGTCACAAAAATTAAACTTGTTAATTGTTGCTGTATTCCAAATCGTATCGTTTCCCATCAAATGTTTCAAATTACATGCACCCTCTTCATAATTTTGGCTTCAAAGATCGTTGGGGTATTGCCAGACTAAATTTTTTTTAAAGTCAAGAATCATCAGTTGTTTCAGCAAAAATTTCTTGCCAGTGAGAATTATAAATGGGATTTGTTAAATCAGCGCAATAGGGAGGTGGTTACCCATCCTCGTCGTCATTATAACCTTGATTATGTTCCAGTTTTTGATGACTCTCGATCCCTTTTTTGGTTGTGAATCTCTGTCCACATTCAAGGCAAAGGAATCTCCTTTGGACGTAATTTTCCCCGTGCACATTTCTCATATGAGCCTTCAGTCCATTATGAATTTGGAATTGTTGGTTACAAATGTCGCACTGAATGGAGCTCTCTTTCTCGATACATTTCAAGTGCTGATATAAGCCTGACGATCGAGCATAGTTCCTCCCGCACTTGCAGAAATAGCGTTGTGTTACGGTTGAAGGGTTATCTTCCAAGTCTAAATCCTTTGTTTCTTCCGATATTCGAATCCCAACAAATTTATGTTCCTGACCTGACGGCTCCACTGTCACTAATTTTAAGCGTATGTCCTCAGAGTCTTCTTCAAAGTTATTGATAGTTCTGAAAATTGAAATTGTAAAGCATTTTAATTTAAAGCCACTGTTAAAAAGATGAAATAATCACATTGTTTGTGATGCGTACGTATTCAATCTGGATTTTTTCTTCCGCCCTGATTGGGATCGGACCCCAGTTCTTTTCCTACGTTTTGTTGATCTGCCTTTGGTTTTCTCTTCGGATTCCACAGGTTTATCTTGACCTGTGCTCTTATTCTGGGAACTGGCTAACTGTGAGTGGACATAGGCCAAACGGCAAAATAGGTCTCCACAAGGCTCACAAGCAAACTGAGTATTTTCCGAGAGATGATCCCAAGCAGCGTAGTTCCCTTCATATGAGTTAATTGGTAATCTACACTTCCGCAGTGGGTTGTGCCGCGACAGGCCTAAGGCAAGATTAGAGTCATTTTTTAAATTCATTTGTGAGAGGGATGATGGGAACGGACGTTTGGAGGATGCTCCTGATGGAGCTTCCATATCCGATAAGTATTCCCCATCTATATCTGAATCAAGCGTAACTGATTTAACTACACAGTTTCCGGTGTTATCTGTTTGCCTACATTGCTCCGCAAATCCCTCCACCATTTTGAGCGTCTTCTCCAATTCATTATGCATTAGCTGGTGGTTCCCCTGCCAATCTGAAAATCTGGCTTGGATATCACCACAAAACTCCTCGATTACCAGGGCGAATTGCTCGCCCTCGTCGATTTCACGGAATGGGAGAACACTTCCTCCCAATCCAACCAGCACGCTTCCAGCCGCCGTATAGAGTTTTTTAATGTAGCCTTTAATTTCATTAAGCTCTCGCTGCTGAGTTGATATTTTTAGCTTTTCTAAGTTTAGTTCATCCTCCAAATTCAGTATCTCTTTGTCCTTCTCCTCGAGCTCCATCTCGGAAGTTTTCAATGTTTTCTTTAGCTTTCCGTTATCCTCCTTTAAGGCTTGAATCTCCCCAAGGACCTCTTCCTTGATGTCCTTCTCGATTTTTGCCAACTTGTCTTTTAACCTTTGGTTGTCCTCTTTCAAAGTTAAGTTTTCACCCAAGTTTAGCTTAATCCTGAGCCAGCGCTCGTACTCGTCATTGTCATCTCTGGACATGTCCATCCCGGCGGAAGCAACGGCGACGGCTGCATAGGCATTCATGACTGATTTTGATGGTGCTACTCCACAATCAGGATCATTCAGTGATTGTAGCACATTGGAGATCTCCTCCAGGTCTTTTTCAGTAAATGATTCCGCTCCTCTGGTCGTCATTTATTGATTACTTAGGTTCTGTATATGCAATATATTCAATCAATGTAGAGTTAGAGGAATGTATAGCATCCGGTACAATGCTTTTGATTTGCTTGTCACATTATCGGCTTCCTTTTTTACAATTTGACTGCATGCATAAAAATTGACAGTTGACAACCCCAAGTATATTTAACCGTTCAGCTTTGCAAAAGCCTTTGACTGCCTGCGGCCAACTTCTTTATCACTATCACTTTTTTTATCACCAGGTTGCATCCGTTGATCCTTTCGTCAAAGCGAGAAGGAGAAGTATCTGGAAAATGAGGGGCGAAATGAGAACAATTTTATTAATCAACGTTTAATGTGGCTTAGAAAATTTGAAAATTAAGCATTCTAAAAGTTGAAGCCTATTTACAATAAAATTATGTTCCGCTGTTCTGATTTGTTCTGATTTTTGCCAATTTCCATTTTTGTAGTCTCTTAAATAGATGATTTTTATAAGCGTGGAATATTTAATTGCAAAATTGGAAAGGGCTCCAAATGTTTTTGTTGGAAAGAAATTTTTTTATACTTACCCCGTTATATATTCCACTCTTGTTCGTCGTCCCAACTCAAAAGAAGGCTCGATTTTGACTTTGCAGGATTTCGAAGTTTTGCACACGATGAGTTGGAGACTCCCAGGAAAACTGGAATGGTTTTCCAACGTATTATATTATTTATCCATGTAATATGTATCCAACAGGGCTGGTTTAGTTTAGTTCTCAGGTACTCTGCTATATAAAATATATGCTGTAAATTGAATCTGAATCCTGAATGATCCTCTAAACTTTTTGTTGGACGTTTTGCGTTCTATTCGATAGCTAAAAAGTGGGGCCGAGATTCCACCAGCGAATCAGCAAACAACTGTGACCAATTAAACTTTGCAACTTTCAGCTCCATCTCAATCATATCATATCATATCAGCAACATTACTGCGAAAAGTGGCTCTGTTTGCTTTCTGATTAGATTACGCAGTCATGTTCTAAACTCCCAACGTTTGAGTTTTTGCAGATCTCATAATATTCTATCATGACAAGTAAGCGTATAGTCCAACTGCAGTAAATACTTTTATTTAATTTACTTTTGGAATATTTTCATGTATAGCTATGTCCATCTATCATGTTTTGGTAAGGATAAGGAAGTTATATGACATGAGCTATTCTTTGCATTTTTGATAATCTCTGATATTTACAATGACGGAAATTTGTCAGTTGGAGTGATATGATTCGAGGGATGTTTGTGACGCCAAAGTTTAATACATGGAACGAGTCTATGTTTATATAACATGTTAAAAATTATTTCGTTTATTTTGGATAGTCTTTTATACTATCATATTCATCACCTGCCGATTATTTACTTATATTATTTTTTTAAAAAGAAATATAATTATTGGTTGGGGGATTGTGATATTTGTTATTAATACCGACAGTGCTGGCAAACATTCTATAAATGTCAACGCAAATATGGCAAATTTCATTGAAGCTACGAAATTAGTAAAAAATCAATAATCATGGGACCCCAGAACCGTTATTTGTATGTATTTTGTGCTACATAATGGGCGAAGGATGCTTTGTATGTTAATAAAACTAATGAAACTTAATGATTGATTGTACTATATCGACATAACTTTTACATAATTTATATTACTTAAGTTTATGGTATTTATCAGATAACGCATTATAAGAAAGGTATCTCACAATGCCCCTGTAATTTATTTTGTTCCAGGAAAGCTAAGGGAAGATTGTACCTAAAAGTAGAGGAGAAGGGCAAGAAGAACGATGAATGTTTGTGGTGTTTCACGGACGAGGTTGCATAACATTCCAGTGAATAAATTATGATGCCTGAGGGAGAAAAATTGTCCAAAGCATACTTATCTACATATCTGTTAAGTTGCCCGTTGCCGTGTTTATTCATATATTCATCGTAAGCAAAACTTCTAATTTAATATAGTAAAGTGGTAAAATGGTGAAATCGATTTGGATAGTACAAAATGAATAGCAATAAAAAAAAACTTTCCATCTCATTCGACATTCGATTCGTGTTGGTTCATATCACAATATTTATTATTAAATTATTCATTTCTCCTTTATCTGTCTGTATTTGCATATGCATTTCTTTTCTTAATTCTTTGCCCAACGTTGGACTTGTATTTAGAGAGTTTATTTAATGACAATTACAAATAAACTCTAAAAAAGGTATAACAACCTTGCGGCAAACTGGTTAGCCTTAGTAAAAATTATTTTTTAGCAGTTAGTTCAAGTTTAGTTTCAGCTACATCAAATACAAATTTTGGTTATTCGATCCCATATAATTTGGGATCAAAGATTAAAACTTTTGATGGAAACTCACAAGGGTTCTGATTATTGATTACCCTAAAAAATTTACCATTGACCAGTTTCTGGCTGACCTTGAACTTTAAAGATAATTTAATTTCCAACATTTGCACAGTAATCAATTAGTGGAAGCAGAATTTTTAAAATGTTTTAAATCGCAACCGTTTCCAGGTTATCGTGCTGACGGACAAACGGAACAAAGATTCTAATACCTTGCTTATGCTTACGTCGCAAGTTTATATTCATTATGCATATGAAATTACATACTTGTAAAAACAGTAAAAGTCAATGCTAAAATCGAATCTACAAGTTTTCAACATGATTGGGTTTAGGAATAGCTGCTCGTCATCATCATCATTTTCCTTTAGCTGGTCCTATTTTATGTGGAGCAATACTGCATGTGATCGAGCCTATATCCCTGTTCATGTTAAATTGGATCCTCACTGAGCACTTGAGCAGAACAGGACTGGACACTGGAGGAGATGACACGAAGCATGGATAGGTATGGCTGGGGTACTTCTGCCTTCAGTCTTCTATTCACGTTGACTTCTACTCTATGCAGTATGCACTGCATACTTACTTAGTACCAGTGATCTGCATTTCTACAGTAGATTCTACAGATGTAGACAAAATCTACTTTCTACTTTCTACAAATCTACTGT
>JAQGAH010001375.1:0-14996 GCA_034696885.1 Lepidocyrtus paradoxus
AAATATGTCATTAGAGAAATTTTCATTATACGTCACATCGTATTTCCTGTTGACATGAAGCTGATATGTAAGAAGTACACAAACACAAGTATACTCACTACTCACAATATATCGCATTATTTTCCTTGCATAATTCTTCAATTTACTGCCTTCCACATCCCCATAAAATCCGATAAGTATTCCGACCTTCATCATCATACATGCATTTAACCCTATTGAATGGCTTTGAGTGTGCAGTTTGTACATATGTCTTTGACTACAGGAATTCAGGTAGAATTTTGATTGGATAGTGAATGAGTAAAATATGGAAGCAAGGCAGTAGCACTCCCTTTCATCATCATATTGTTGGAAATATGCTAAAATAAAATTTTCGCATAATGTTATAAAGGTGAAGATGATGGGAATAATATTCACTCTGGTCTCCCGCAGAAATTTTATGGGGTCGTAAATTCCGCTCAATGATGAGATCCAAAGGGGACTCCTTCATCGTCGACTTTGATTTGTTCAACGCAACCATATCATGTGATGAGACGACACTCTGCTCCGCAAAGACCTTGAGGGAGAACCGGAAAAAGAATGGGAAGCGGAGGAAAGATAGTAGTAGCAGCAGTAGCAGCAGTAGTAGCTCTTCAAGTAATGACGACATCGATGATGAGGAGGCTTCTGTGGCGAAACGAGAAATGAAGAATGATCCTCATGAAGGAAGAAGGATGGGAGGGAATCAAGTTGAGAATCCTGTAATCGACACTGTACCTCTTTCCTAGCTAATTAAAAGATTCGTCTATAGGGATACTCCTGTGGGTATTTTATGATGATGAAAAGGAAAATGTCGATATTTTATGAATTGTACCTTTTTACTGAATTTCACAAAACTACGCAGTAATTTTAGTGCCATACATACAAATACAAACTATTAAATGCCTCCTACCCTTTCCATCTACATCTAAATTTAATGAATTGCTAGCCATTCTCAACTTTTACTTTCCCAAGTTATTTACATGAGTGGATTTTACTCTACTCCGCTTTCTCTTCTATTTCCTGTGTCCGCTTCAACCACTCATATAGATTTTGTAAGCAAAACGCAATTTTTCCGCCTGCGGACAAAATCAAATGGTAACTGCCTGGATGAAAGAATTCTGTATTTTAGCAAAATATATATTTTCTTCCCTTTTGTTTGAAGTGAAACGAATGTGTTTTACCATTTCTACCCACATACTACTATATACCCAGCTACTTAAATTATACTTTAATGTAACCTGATCGGGAAAAGTACCTGAAGCTATTTCATCAGATTTTGACAGATTTGGAATTTATAAGCTAGGTCTTGGCTAAAAATTATCTAGTCTGTAGGCACAATAGTATCCTCATCACTCACTCAACCCTACACATGATCAAAAAAGACAGGAACTAATTTACGAAAAAGCAATAATCTAGCTTGTCCCTTTGAAACCTGCTACTCTTCATTATCCTCCCTTTTCAAGTGAACCCACTCGTTCAAAAAATTACAAAGTAAGAATTCAGAAAACTGCTGATCATACAGCGCTTGTGTCAGCACAGCAGAAACGAACTTAGTAAATATAGTTTAGCTAACTAATATCTACCTACCTACCTAGCATCATATCATGCTCAACTCACGAATTTATTCTTCTCTAAAAAGTGCCAACATTGTCGACAACTTCACAACACTTTTGACAAACCAACCTGGAAAAAATCTCTCGGACAAGAGTCACATTCCATTTTCAAAATCATCCCATATTACGCTTTAAAGCACTTGAATGGGAATATAAAGTGAAAGTGGGAACGGAGAAATAAGTGAAAGTAAAAGGAAAATACGAAATCATAGGTTTTCATAGTAAAATATATAATAAAAATAAGCGGTTATGGGTATATGAGTGAAGGATTCATCCGCACATCCACTTTTTACCTACTTCTGTCTTTTCCTCAAAAAAATGTACAGTAAGTGCACTTTATAACCAGCGTGAACATAAAACGGTCGGAACGGCGGACCTGCCCTTCTCATTTTTGCAGTGGTATATCCCCTTACAAGAGGCATTGTACCATCCTAATACAATCGTAATAAATTATGCCATTTTCCATTATGTAAAAAGGCGGATATCATTATTACGCAGTTAATGGGCCGCATTAACCCTCTTAAGTACACTGGAAAAAAGCCTGGAAAAAGGTAAATGGATGATGATGGCTCCACCATTCACTAATACGAGGGGAAAGCGGAATAAGGAGAAAGTGCTTATATGATTGACCATATCCCTATTTTACTTTATTATCCGTTGTAATAGCGCACTTTTCTCTAAATGTCATGAATATGCTTCATACTTAGCCATTCTTTATATTGCTGGTTTGAGGATGATGTGAGGTTAAAATACTTAAGCACCTTTTTTTGCATAACCCTTTTTATTCTTTACGATGAGAGGCGCTCATAAAGGCTGAATGTTTCCAATTTATGTCGGAAGGTAAAAATGACAGCAGTGAAGAGACTCGAACAACGTCGGGATAGCTATATCTGATGACTTATTCGACTGGTGTGGAGTATATATTTCCTGAGAAATAAATGCAAGACGTTTTTATCTAATTTAAGTGTAAGCATTACGGGCAATGATAATCAATAATCAATAAAAATCATTTAATGAATTATTAGCTCTTTCTTGCTCCGCCTGACTCTCGCGTCAATTGGACTAATAGCTATTATTAGGATGTTGATGTAAAAATAGAAAATTTCATGGGTAACGGAGAAACTATCCAAAAATATGACTAGCGTTGGTTCACTAAATATTAAGTATCTAGATTATCGTGACTATTGTATACTAGTTAAAGGTAAAATATTAAGGTGACAGTTAAGTAAATTCTAGTAAGTTCTATGTAATACGTTGACCAGTACTGTAATAAATAAATTCGTTATACATACGTGAAATTCACTTGGAGGAAAATGGGGAACCTACTTATTTGACGCTTTCGACAGCTTTACAAAATATGCAATACGGTCAATGCTGGTTTGATCACCTTGCGCTGTACTACCGTCACTGACAATCTGTCAGCGTGTATATTCTGTTTAAACAAATAAGTATAAAACAAAAAAGCTTAAAGTTGCTTTCGATAAATACATTTCCATTTTAATGAGGCTATTGGAATAGCAAACCGCTATTTGTTATCACTCAAACAACAGCTTATAACAATCATATAAAAAATATTTAACAATGTATCCATCTTCACACGTTAATCTTTGTTTCTCACAAAAGTGAATGAAATGGACAAAAATGTGCAAAAATAAAGAACCCTGAAATATACATAAAATACAAACATATATACATGAATAATCCAACTTCCCATTCATATGTATGTACGTAACATCCTAATAATTCATTACACAAAACGATGGAGCAATAAAAAATGCAACTGGATTATCATCTAAGTTACCTATCTACAAATTTTAACCTTCAACGTCGACATTCTCGGGGATAAATCGATTGAATAAATATGACTCATTGGCTCCGAATTCCGATAAAAAATTGCTGAAATACCTACACATTATCAGTAAATACCTCCATCAAAAACCATGTTATTCGATCATGATGGGGCTGGCTTAAGTTGGCTGATTTATTTGCGGGACTCTGTGGTAAAATAAGTTAACTGGAAGGCTTGCTAGGAAGCCCTTTTCCCGTGAAATTCACAATGCTTTCTTGGAACACCTCCCAAAATGGGATCTCATATTTACATAAACGCATTTTACTGTCCTAGTCAACCGCTTTCCCGAACTGGGAGAATATTTTTTTATATGTATGACTCATAACCGAAAAGTTTCTGCCGGCTAAAGTAGATTACACAAACAAACTAGATTTAAATACGGAACTAAGAGGAGAAAGTTTTCCCTATCTGACTAAATTCTCCTAGAGAGAAATTAGGAGTGAAGGGGAAAGATGGACGTTGATTGTAAGAAATGGGAAATCCCTGTGTAAAGTGTAAATTCATGCTCTCAAGTAGGTATACTCTCATATCTCTGCTTTCCCTCATCTGTCTCTGTCTCCCAACACGTATCCTTGTCTGTTCTCCATTTTATTTGAGCTATTTGGCGAACAAGCTAGCTGAAACACCTGAACATTGAAGTGAATGAGCTTGCGCTTGCCATGCCAAAAACAAATTAACACTTTCGTGGGCTCTCCAGCCGATCTAAAGCTAAAAATCAAGAAGAAAACTTGTAACTTTCTCTATGCATACGTTGTACAAATAAGATACATCTCATTTATTAATTTGTCGAAATCCTAGAGCTAGAATAAGATAAACGAAAAAGTTTTAAAAGCGAAAAAGAATCTTGAGTTGCCCTTCCATTTATTTATTCATCTCAAGCCAGCCAACTCAGAATCGGAGAGCTGACGATAGTGCGCTCCGAATGAGCAAAGTACAAAATATTAATTAGTTTTAACATCCTCCTCTCCTCCACTCCCACCTCCATTCATGTATTAGCTGATCTTATTGTTTCATTAAAAAAGCATGGATATTTCTAGTCCTAGAGTGCTTCTGTTTCCGTCATCTTTTACTGCTCGTTCCAAATGATGTTAGCTTGGACTTGCTCCTTTTTGAGGCTCTTCATACCTCATATTCGCAGCTCCACTTTGTTCTTAGAAAGTTATAATTGTGGCTAAAGAGAAAGGTGGGCTCTCTGGTTCCCCATAAGTTATTTACTAGTGGACTGAAGCGCACTCGGAGTCACTACTGCTTTGGTTGTTGTCCCAACTTCTCCAACACCGCCACTTATTCGGAGAGGAGCACTCTTCCCATCTTTCTTTTCCTCCATAGCAGACACGTGGAATGGTGCAAGAATTCTCAAGCCTGAAATACAAAATGAAAGATCAACTGCATTGCTCTATATGGGAGTTAACAGGGAAAGTCATACATTCCGTGTTTATTTATGGAGGAAATATATTTTTCTCTGGATGAGACAACTTTCCACACAAATTAAAATGAAAAAGATTAATATTGATATTGTATTGCTCATCGTCCTGAACTTTTATTCCTCTCCATTTCTACTCACCTTGTCTTGTTAGATCTGCCTCGGTATTTTGCATTTCCGTAAGCGCCTGTCCAGAACCCCGAAATGTGTCAATTTCGTATGTATTATTGAACAGACTATAGTCCACAGCATACTCACCAAGCTCCTTTTTAAAAGAGACAAGGGGCTCAAATCGATGACCCCACAGGATTTCTGGAATATAGAGACGGATAGAGACTGCTTTACCTTTAGTTTTATTTCACAGCGAGCTACCATAATAATTAAATTTACACTAGGGAGAATTTAGAAACGAACTGAACTCTCTAGTAAAAATAGAATGTGCTTGATCAGCAGCAAAACTAAAAAAGAACTGTCAATTGACGGGAATTGGAAATGACATATATATATCCTACTTTAACAACATCACGCAAACCTATTCGTTTTCATTCGAGTTTGTAAAATGCTCCACTTGGATTTTACTACCGATACTTACCTGACGGTAAATATGAACTCCTTGCCTGGGTGGTCGCCCCGGTTGATTCAATCACTCCTTCGAGAATGACCACAATCTCGAATTTCTCTTTGAGCAGCTCCTCCGCAGAGATTTGGTAGAGGGGAGAGTCCGAGTCAATCTGGTGAATGACTATCATGGGCCAAATGAAGAAAATTGCTTGCTGATCACTGTCTACCCCAACTTTCAGCTCGTGTTGGTAGAATGGAAGTACTTCACCTTCCGGTGTCTGACGTCTTTTGATAAGTTGAGCTCGAATTGAAGCACAAATTATGTGGCTCTGAAAGCATCAAAAGTTATATCATTTTAAAGCACCTTAACTTTCACCACGGCTAACCTACGACTAAAGAAGAGCTGACTAATATCACAAAAATATTATCCAGTTTTCTGCCAATTTTCCTTTCCTTCTTCACACCTTGCTTTCTCACTTTTTTAAAGTAAGAAAGCAGCACATACCAACATAGAAAATTGGTCAAAGCTAATGTACTCGTCTATCATTGTCAAACGTCGCTTGAAACAAAGATTGAGTATGATGTTTAGGAGTACTCAATATCCTGCCTCAACTTTCTCTCTTTTCGCTCCCAAGCTATAATTTGATTTTTATAACAAACCTGGTCCCGTAAGTCCCCCACCCGGATTTGAAGTGTGAGGTTCCCATCCCTTTGGTTGATTACAGCATGACGGCTAAACATCAACGTTTCCGTGCGCTTCTTAGGACGGCTCATCTTTGTGAAGACTACGCCAACCATGAAGGCCTATTTATATTTGCAATCCACATAAGTGGATCAGATCAGATCAAAGCTTGAAACGTGAGAGAAAAAACGTGTTCCGCACAAGTAGAGAGATAGATACACATGCAAGGAAACAAAATTGGATTTTCTTTAAAAACTAAGTCGCGTTGAAAAAATAGAGGATGGGAGTAAAAATAGAAAAACAAACTCTGTTTTTTAATAGAACTATTCGTATATGAAAGGATCGAGTGAAAATTGTTTGTGAAATGTCATATATAATTTTCAATGTTCCACTTCCCTTTGAAAAAATAAAATGTGAAGGCCTTACTGGGAACTTGATATACGGTGTGTGCAGACGGGGGAATCTTTGAATATGGCACCCGAATACGAATCATAAATGTAAATAATTTACATGAAATAAGAAATAAAGTGAAAGTTGGGTTGACGGTGGGACAAGAGCTCCCATCTACAAAACTCCACTCTGTTTACTCTAGCTCCGCTTGTTTATAGGTTCATATTTTGCAAGCAGCTTTAGCTTTTGTTCCTTGCACGATCCACCCCACTAGCATATCATGCATTCATTTATTATGATGAGAAGTAAACATACCTGAATTATAGTTCCCAAGATACTTTGTATACACTGGAAGAGAAATTAGAATAGAAAGATCATAAAAAACCTTGCTTCATGCATTAATTGAACGTGTATGATGAAATGGGGAAATTTATTCCAGAGCTAACATACACGTATATATGAATGGGACGCTTTGTTTGGCAAAATGCTATCAAATTTTCACTCACCATCATAAATATCGCTTCCGGACACTCTTCCGTTGTATACCGTGAGCCATACCCGATCGTAGTTTGGGTCTCCAAACTATAGAGAAAGGCACTCGTGAAGCTATGAAGATTGCTTACACAGGGATTCCATCCTATATCATATTTACACAATATTTTCTTTCAAATAAGGTATAAAACCCTTTTGATTTGAAATCATTATTACAAAATCATATAATTATTGAATGGGATTCTGATCAGAAGGAGTTGAATGCATGGTTTTATACCTGAGTCTTCTTGTAAATGCTCCAACTCCAGATCCCCATGCGTGTATGAAATAAGCCAGTAGATAGCAGCAAAACAGGTCCATGAACTGAGAAAGCTCATGGCAAATAATAAGAATGTCCATCTCCACTACAAGATGATTTGTTCACATAAATGTATTTTTTAAAGATTGTTAGTTGTCCCGTCATAAATATTTCATGCATTCATAACTCATGTCTTAAATCAAATTCATAATCCTTTTACAAACCTGCAGGTCAACAAGGGTAATGAACAAATCTGCCAAGTATTTCCTCCTCCTCTTTGAAATGTTTGTTTGGTGAAGGTTGCAATCCCCATTCTTGAAGATAACCCTTTTCCTCATCCTCCCATATTTGGAGCTAAACCTATTCTTAATCCTACTTAGTGAATTTATCGTCCCCGTATATGTCGTTGTGTGATCATGTTCATCCAATCCGGATAGTCCGTTAATCGTCAAAGTGGCATTGTTACTATCAAGAATGTCATCATCCTTTTTACTCCCTCCACTTTGTGAAGGCACTATTGTAGGTTTTACCGTTGAGGGTGGGGATGAAGGGGACACCAATAACTTGAGCTCTTCCTCCATGACTTGAGCTGTTTTATTCTTCCCGGAGGAACCTTTTGAATCTGATGGATTATTTCCTCCAGCCCCTGGAGAGCTTTTAAAATAACCTCCCGATCTCAAATTAGAAGCCCATCCCGGCTCCGGACCTGTCCCTGCCGTTTCTACGTCTTTAACTTTACTCATTTTGCTAGTTCAGGAAAACTTCCAAAAGCGGGGAACAAAATCTTCGAAGCAATTACGAAATACTGGTTGGATTTCTCAGTATTGCTTCACCAACCAGTACAAAACAATATCAGGTCAAACTTGTGGAGGAAATGGGAAGTTGCTTGTAGGCCGGAAATGGTGTTACGACACTCTATTGTCTACCCACCGCTTTTCATACTTCATTGAACTTTACCCAGAGGAAATAGGAAAACTTGCGAAAAAAGTGGTTTTCATCCAGTCTTTACGCGTATATTCACTTTCAATTCAAACGCACACACATAGATCAACTACCAGACATTCATAGGTAGGCATTTTTTATCGTCCCTTGGAAAGATTCTCCGGGCATTTCTCCAAAAATTCAAACTTTTCCCGTTACATTTCGTCCCATATATAAATAATATATATATTTCCGTCAAGTTGAAACTTCAAAAACTGCTTGGTGGTTGAAAAATGATACCTTTCCCGGAAACAAGTAAGTACTATTCTCACCGCTATCCTCATAGTGCACTACTAGCACTACATTTGTCGTTTTTGTATCGTCACTGTAAAAATTGAACACAGATTATAAAGGTAATCAAGCTACAAATTACATAATCTTCTCATCGCACACATCAAAAAAACCTACAAAATAGTAATTGTAAAAAACTGAACTGTCTTTAGTTGCCTGATTTAAAAAAAAGTTTTCTAATTGATTCACGTCAAATTAAACTGAATCAACTATTAATTTCGAAGTACGATTTCTTTCATTTTACTTCAGTGAGTTCATTCCGGCAGCCATAAATATTAATGCAGTCATTCTGAACCCAACTGAAACATTAATACTGCAGAACGAATCCACGAAAGTAAAACACAGACCTACCCCCGAATAATTTAAGACAGGGCTATTGGTGTGAGCTCAAGCTCATTCATAACAGCCCAATCGCAATACTACTACACACATGTACAGATCGCTGAATTTTGCGAAATGATGATAACCCATCATCATATCTGTGACAGGGATGATAATATCTACCTTAACTTGGCTAACAATAGGCGGTCAGCTAATGTGATAAAACAAATAAATAATATTGGCAGAAAACAGACAAAAATGACATTTCCCACTTGGAATTGGAATGTGGACGAATGGAGTACTGCTTTCGCTTATTATGGCGCACTGTGATGATTATGATTAATTTCTGGTTACTGTGCAGGACTGCTCACTTCTGTGAATCTGCATGAGCATATTGTTCACATATGTACGGCATGTGGGGATTTTTTGACTAGTCAGCAAACAGCCCAGCCAAGCTACAGTGAACTCCTGGTTAAAATAAGTATAGGCTTATTCATCGAGTATGGAATTATTATTCTAATTTTTTGTTCAATTCTAAATAAGAAGACGATGAGTACAAGAAATAAGAAGGATGTTGACGAGACGGTGAGCGCTGAAATTGTTGAAGAAGATGGGTATGCTGATGATGAGTGCTAAGCTTTCAACATGCACAAAAGACGTAAAAAGTTACGTTTGGAATTTTATGCCCACGTTTTGAACTCTTTCTCAATAACCAAAATAAAGGTAGCAATTTCTTGTTTGGGTTTTGGTTCAGATGTATTGCGTGTCCTTTTTTTCAGTTGGCTAAATAATAATGGAGGTATTGCAAACTAAGACCTCTTGAATGATTGAAATGCTGGATGAAAGGATCCTTTATAATGTACTGGACATGAATTTTAACGTTTTGGTTAATATGCAGGCAATAATTTTGGTGCATTTCAATCACACAAAGATGTTCCCTCAAAGTCAGCCATCCCATTTCTTATCAACTTACACGATAAAGGACGGAACTGATAAGGAACCAACTGATAATGTATAATTTTTAAAATGAAAAGCAAAGTTGTCTGATATGTTTCTTTCAATTCCAGTTGTTTTCTGAAAAAAGGCATTGAATTGAAAGCAATAAACAGGAGCTCAAAGTAAAAAAGAGTACTCTTTGTTAGCCCGATTCGTGCCATTCTTCTCAAGTAAAAATGGCGTGACAAACATCTCCAGATAACAAATCTTAAGATGAGCTTGTGAGATGCGATCGCTCCGCGTAAACTTAGGCAACTCTATTTTAAACAAAATTGGAAGGTTGAGATAACAAAGGTGTATATAATCTTTAATCTTTATGCAAACCACATTAAAGTGCCTAAACTTTTTCCCCGATTAATGTGCTATCATATCACCATCCTCCACGCTTTTTCACAAGTCGGCTCATTTATCACTTGTCAACGAGTCAATCAAACTTGATAACTTCATGATGCCATTACCCATTCCATTTCCCTAATTTCCATATCACATAAAATCTACAGATAAGCCGCCTGCACGACATGAATTTAAGAATCTATTGAAAATACAAATAAATATTATCGATACTAATATGAGTATTGGGCTCAACAGTTACCACTCGTTTCATTTCAGTCTGAGGAAAAACCAATGACATAACAAAGCTCGGCTTGCAAGTTACATGACAAAAGGAATGAATGGGTGCATCTAGTCTCATTTAATCAATCGAGATGTACCTAGCTAGAAGGATATTAAAAAAGTCATTCTTTTGCCAATTTATTCTTACATAACTTTTTGCTCTTGCTTTAAAAATTTGCATTTTAAATGAATAAGAGAGCATTTTTCATTCAACTTGGCATGTTTTATCACCCCGTTATGTCTCGGCATAGAAGGGAGTTCAACCAAGCAGCAACATAACACTTTGAGGCTCTCTCAACGACTTCTCTAGCTCATTCTCACGTGTTTTTGTCACATTCCCAAACTTGTACACGTTCATGTCAGAGGACATTATGAGGCAGGAGAGGGAGTGGTAACTTGGATCTCATCATCGCAATAAAAGTTGAATGGATAAAAATGGGAGGAATATTTTTATGAGAGCTATCTAATATGAGCTGCCAGCAATTTTCGCACTCATTTCATCCTGCCGTAAGAACACAGAGGAAAAAATGTTCACAAGTTTGCAATCATGTAAAAGTTGGAGTTAACATGAGTTTCTACACATAAGGGAAAATATCATTAAGCGACAGGAGAAAAATTGGAGTGCCTAACTAACAATAAATATGAGCATGCATACCTACGCCACGTCTACGCAAATATAGTTTTAGGTTGCACGTTTGCACATCTTCCTCTTTCCACGTTCACATCAACTCCATCCATCTCACACACTCTTTCACCTCCTCCCCATCCTCAACACAAATATACACTTTGTCCATGTCAAAAAAAAAATCCCAAAGACTTTTGAGGTTTCATTGAACTAGCTGTTAATGAGTTCCTACTTCAACCTGTCCCATTCAGCCGAAGCCCCTTCATCTCCATATTACTAAATTAGAGAAGCTGTTTCCTTTTATTTTTATTGCACTTCCATTTTCAGCAGATCACAGAAACTGGCCGGCCACTGCACATTGCACTGGGCATGTTTGAGCTAAATAAAATGACATTTCTTCCTCACTAAACCAAGTAGGATTATAAACAGTGCATTCACTCGGCATTTGGAATTTTTGCCTAAATTAGTTCAATCCTCCATTCTTTCTTCATTTGCCCGAGTATATTCTGCTTTCTAAGTAGCTCAACTTCTCATTATAAGTGGTTTGTTAGCTTCTTTTTGAAGCAATTCTTCAACATAATCCGACCTGATTGTCTTTTATAAATTGAAAATTGCACATAATTACCTATGATGCGTTGTTGTCTCAGTCAGAAAAACCATTTAATATGAAATAATGCCCACACATCATAACTTTTTTTTTGAAGATTATTAATATTAATTATGACGCTTGACAGGGCTTTTCCGTCGTCTGTAAGGTCATTTCTGTAAAATACCATAATGAAGAACAATTTGATACAAGAATTTTATTTAAGACCTGTGCATTTTGATGTTTCATCCTCTGCTGTAGGCTCTGCGGGGACCTCTGGGAACTCACCAAAGTATAAAAATCAAGCCGTGGTTGAACGACTGATCAATCTCAACTGTTGGATATTATACGAAGGGTCCAAATGGCATTGGATATGGGGACGATACCGAGCTAAATTAAACTTGGGCTGAATGGTTAGCACTGTCTTGATGAAATCCAAGTGGTAATTTGTATAATGTAATGTAATGCAATGATTCTTCCATGTAAAGAAATGCTCAAGTATATAACCTGTCTTGCATAGTATCACTACTCACGACACCGAAATTCTGAAATACATCCTATCATAAATGTCGAAGATGATGATGTTGTTGATTTGTTGCATTATACTTTCCTATCACCCAACACAATCACCATCGGTGCTTCTATGGGTGCAGTTGTACACAGCAAATATTTCCCTACTCCTAACCCTCCACCTTGACGATAAACGCAAAATAAACAAAAAATTTAAGACCTGGCGATACAGATGCAAGCACCTGTTGTTTGCTCTTGCTACTTGCTTCAGGTGTTAACGACAACTGATTAGGACCCTTGTTCAAGGTGTACCTACATGCATCGTATCCCTATTGTAAACAGGTTGTCGTAAAAACTACTGAGCATTCTTATAATACTTTTTCTAAAACAGTTTCTCATGTTTGGTTAAAAATATATGCGGTTTATGGGCTAATTAGCACAGGCCCCTGCACTGCTATGAATACGCTCCTGTGTTTATATTCAAGTCCATTCAATTGTCCATCTTCCTCAAACAACAACAAAACCACAGAGTTCTTTACATGGTCAGACAAGAAAATCAGGCATTTCACAATTGTCGGCATGTTATGTAAGTTGTAGTTGTACGTAATGGAATGCATAGGGACTTTAAAATAATTGTTTACACTAGCCGGACATAATTTGACATGCCTGCATGCTCTGAAAATAATGGCGGAAATGGACAATGCAACATTTGTATTGTACATTAGACTAATTGTATTGCGTGTCCATGGGCCTCTTGATTCCACTATCAAATGCAAAGGCTGGAAAATTTGGGGAAGATGAGAATTCTATTTTGACATTACTTTTTCAAGCTGGAGAAGATATATATCCAACCTTAGTTTTTTAAGCTTGTAGCTTACAACTTATAACATTAAATATTGCTTGCTGATGGTTATGAACTAAAGGATGTATGCATTCATTGAATGGGAATCAGATTTAACTATTTACATCATATTCATAAACCACAAAGAATTTCAACAACGTACTTAATGCTTCGTCTTTATGCTTTATATCTTTAATTCCAGAGCAGTCAATTGTGTAGATTGGTTCTGTCTTCAATGGATATATCTTTCAAGAAAGGAAATGAGACTGAAGTGCAAATTAGATAATTTCAGTTCATCCTTCTTCTCAAGTGTCGTCTTCATGACGGACGATGAATGTGAACGTACTCATTTGGCTGCTAGTGTGGGAATACAAAGTGATACGAGACCAATGCAAAGTTGTGCGGTTGACGAGATGACAGACAGTCGCAAAAAATATTACATAATCTTGTTACATAATGATAATGTGGCACTTACGGCAATAAGGAAAAGGGGAACTATATGGGAAAGGATATGTTTAATGTAGATACTGAATATTAGTTAATTGCTCTATACATATATTACTTATTCCGCTGCCACCCCCTCCCAGTTTGTCTAATCAATAAAGAACGCATTGTATTGCCGATGTCCATATATTGTGTTGGATTTCTGGTTTGACGCATATTGCCCCGATCATCAGTCAATTTCACGGTGACTGTGCATTTTGATATACGAATGGAATGAAAAGCAAATTATGGGTAAAGTGCTGAAGGTGTTTATGGTAAATGAGTGTTCCTTCGTTGCATTTGATATAAAGAAACGAAAATGAATAAAATTGATGAATGCATAATGACAACGCAAAGCAAAGGGTACCTGCATCCAATGTCTTGACTCGGGATGAGAACGCAACAGCAGAATACACTCCATGTCGTACGCGTTTGATCAGATTTGAGAAAAATACGAAATTAAATTGAATTTTGAGAAATGTTTAGTCGAGTCGAGTTGTACATAAAAGATGATCCTTTAACGAAATTAAATCATAAGAAAAAAGTTGTTTCTTCAACTCAAAGTTAACTCGTGACAAATCCGATAAAGAAGTCTTTACAACCAAGAACAAAGAGTAACAAAGTTAAGGTCATCAAATTCCTTTCAAGTTCCTCTTCATAACCTACGGGGAAGCCATAGGAGTCCTATTCAAAACTGTATTTAAACCAACTTTTGTGCTCAAATCAAATAAAATCAGAATCGAATCACTTATTTAATAAAAAAAAGAGCTTTGGATGGAGCGATGCCAATGGATCAAAATTATTTTATGGGGAAGGGGTAATGTTGCCAAATTGGGTAATCCAGATAGATATATTGGATTACATTAGATAGACCTTTCAAGAAGTTTAGTAGTTCATTATACTTTGATTTCAAAAGTCAATTTTTATTTAACTCGCTCATCAGTAGCTACAAAATAACGAATGCAATAAATACCTTTTTACCGTTCTTTCACGAGTTTATGTATTTCTAAATATGGGTAGTATATGTACTTACATTTTAGTTGCCTCCGATTTAGAGAAAATTTTATTCGTAGACAGACAGTCACCGTCTGGTTCATCTGACCTATCCTTGTTTCCGCGTGTTTCCCTACCATAAATAATCATTCAATTGTTCAGGAAAATAAATGACAATTAAAACTGTACCCTTCTCTATCCGCATCACATCAAGTTTCCATTATCCCAAGCCAGGACAAGATATTGCATTCCCATTCTGACAATGAGCATCCTTCATCATTTTTTAGCGGAACAATAAAAAATAATGAATAGGCATCGCACGTTTTTCATTTTCATAATGCCTGAGTTTTTATTGAGTTCTGTCATCCAGCAGACCGCTTGGATCCAGTAGGGTTCACGAGCTCAGTAAATGCAATTCTCATCCTATTATT
>JAQGAH010001376.1:0-14995 GCA_034696885.1 Lepidocyrtus paradoxus
AAAAATGGAAGAAACTTCCAATGAAAAAGTGAAGACCATTGAGACGGGGCAACAAATAACGTTGATTCCTCCACTGCAATAGTGAAGGGACAGGGGAAGTATTGGTTAAAGAAGGTATGGTGAACCGACCACGCTTTGTGAAGGAGGGGGGTCACAATAAAATTTTGAACTGGCGGCATAGGGTTGGTGTAGGAATTGGAAATTAAGTACTGTGGCGTGTTTCTCGGAATAATATTTCTCCCAAGTAAAAATGTTGAAAGGATTCACTTATTAGTGTTTGATAACGAATAAGCACAAATTTTAAGAACCCAAAAATGATTTTTGTTTTCTGCACCGAATGCTGTAAAGGAACTGAACTGGTAACTTCCAAAAATTCAATACAATGCACTGGTTGGCAGAAGTATTTAATATTTATTTAACTGTGGAAAAATTGGGTTTTAAAGTAGGCACTTTCGCTAACACACGTATGATACCAATATCTAATATATGCAATACCACAATATGGTTTCGATTAGTATTATTATGTTACAAAAAATGTAATTCCGTAGCTGAAATTGAATTTAGGCATATTGATATAAACTATTTACTTCGCATTTCAGCAGCACATAACGTATGTCTTCGGATTCAGGGTCAAAAGCGCCCGACCAAAACCGCGCCTTTTTGTTAAATCATAATTAACTCAGCATAGGAGTAATTGAATAAGGAAAATTATTATTCTTTCATCCTAATTAATGCAATAATAAAAGAGTCCCTTCTAAAATGAGCACCAAACAGGGATTTAAATATTTTTTTGTTGAAAGATACATGAGACATTTTTCACCTTATCTCAGTTTTGCATATTTTTTAACAAACCATTTGAATGCTTGTTAAAAAAAGCAGATCCAGGTCTTTCTCCATTGCACGAATATATTTTGAAAAGGTGAGTACAATTCTTCATGGTAATTATATTATTAAATTTATATGTACCTTTATGTTAAATGCTAGCAATAACAATCTATAACCTTTTTTATTATTTAGGTATATATTGGAAGATACGCTACCCGATTTTTCTTAGTTGCATTTTAGAGCGTTTATGATTGAATGGATCTTTGTCTTCCCAGGACGTCCATTTTGATTGAAGGATGGCATGCATGATCGTCTACGAGTTCTCATGAAAAGCTAATTATGATTCAACAAAAAAGGCGCGGTTTCGGAAAGCGCGCCTTTGGGCGACTACCTGTCTCCGAAATACGCATAATCCCATCCACCTTTTTTATGGGAAATTCAAACTTGTTCACTTCAAATACTATGTATATCGGGAAAAAGGAAATATTAGATTGAAATCAACTTATAATTAAAACAACTGATGTTTGTAGCTATACGATAGGGCTGATGTATGTAGCTATATGATAGGGCTGATGTATGTAGCTATTATAGAATTAAAAAGGCATATGGCCCTCTAGCCAGTTTGCTATGCTCGCTCGCTCGCTGCCACACATCGTAAGCCCCACCTCCACAACGTTACAAATATGTAAAAAGCGCGAACTGGTGCTTACATTGTTTGTGTATATACTCCACCATACAAAAGGTCAGATGGTGAGTATGTAAACAAAGCAAATATGCAATCAGTCTCACAGTGCCCCTTACGTTCTCATTTGCTCGATGCATAGCAGTATGCGGAACCTACCAGTTAGCCGTAGCTAGGGCCATATACCTTTCTGATGCTATAATATATGATAAGTGAGCTTCATCGAGGTACCAATGAAACTTAATGGGACAGAAGAGAGAAAGTCAGGGAGCACAAGTGCTAAGACTAAGTGATTGTGATGTGGACCAGAAAAGGCAGAGTTTATAGATTTGAAGCATCGTCAAGATATAGAAATAAAATTTATTCTGAAATTTACTTAGCATTTACAAAATAGCAAGTTGCAGGCTAGAAACAAATTCATTTTTTCATAAATATTTTAAATTATGCTACTTTATTATTTCAAAACACTTCATAACTTTTGAAGTAAATCAATGTAGATGTCATGGTTAGTTTAGAACCAAATTACACTTTTCTCTGTAATATTCAATCCTTCCAGCCAAATTTTTCACATGCTTTGACCCAAACTCCATGGATATCTTGTGTTTCACTTGAAGGTTAGTTTCAATAAAACGACGATAATGGCGGGAAAATGCTACTTGTCCTGGTACCCCTAAAGATGCGTAGCCAGCCTCAAAACCATGGAGAAAACGATTCGATGTTTCTTTTACTCCCTCAGGTTTGAAAAGATACTTTGTGCGATATCTGTATGGATTGAAATTTTCTGTCATCACCTTTGTTTTTTCGCAAGCTGACTACTAACAAGGTATGTCATAGGATTTTTTTAAAAAAAATTGAACATTGTTCTAAATAGCTTTAGATCGTTCTGATAGAAAGGGATAAAGAAAGCATTTCTGAATTGATACTCTCCAAATCGCTTTATTGCATAAAAATCCAGTAGGTAAATCATATCCTAAAAAATTTTGCTTTGTCTTCCCTCATCATAATGCACTCGTCCTAAAACAGCTACGTATAGTAGCTTGAAAATTCCGTAGTCACCTGCTACTGCTAAAGTGCCAAACCAGGAAAGCTCACGCACAGTGCAACAAAAGAAAACTGTGGGGCATTGTGAGAAGCGTGGTTTGCGTTGGTTTCTTTCCATTTTGTTTTTTGCTTTTATATTAAACATATGGGTTTGTTTATATAATTTATGCTTGGTTTCCGCCGACCAGTTTGATCTTGAGCTGATCTGGCTGTTTCGTAGCTCCCATAAGTGTGCGCTGTGCCCGGCTATAAATGACTACGGAATTTTCAAGCTACTTTACTTGGTGTACTTTCCACGGCGTTTGTACACGCAATCAGTTTGTGCATCCGCTATTGAATACTGCAAACATTTACTATTTGCAAACCCAAACAGTTACATTTAAAATGTGCCAAGAATATATATACAGGGATGGCCATCATTTTGTTCGTGTTGAAAGATTCAAATAGCTAGGTTATTTTATAGCATTTTTAAAAACTGATTACAGCTACTTAAACTATACATCATGGGAAAATTATAGCACATAAATTAAAAATAAATCCTTTAAGTGACCCCGTTTTCATTGACGCAATTCTGAAGTCTATTTTAAAAATTATGCTTGACGTTCTCCAACATTTGAAACTGCATCCCTTGGATTTCTTGGCAAATCAGATCTTTCAGTTCCGGAATAGTTTTTGGCGTTGAGCGAAGACGCAATCGTTTAAATATTTCCACATTACGAAGTCAGGGCTAGTTAAATCAGGCAAGCGGGCGGGCCAATTGATGTCACCGAAACGTGACATGACTTGTCAATAAAACTTCTTTCAAAAAACTCATCTTTTGGTTGAGTTTGTCACCCTGACTGAGTTGATGAGCAAGTTGGAGCTTGTAAAACCTGGTTCCTTGATGATGTAATCCTCACGTACCATCAACTTCAATTCCTCTTGCTGTAGTATAGCTCAATTTCTTCATGATGTAATCTTGTTGTCATATCCGATCACTTTCACGTCAAGAGTCTTTTTTCGAAGCATAAAGAAATTTGGTACTTATTCTCAAAAAAATGTGGAGATACATATTTTGAATAGGGAATATTCAATTTCAAGTTATGCATGTATTTTACACTTAAATGAATTCTTGTTCAATCCTGAAAAACGTGAATCGTTTTTTTACTGCTTGTATCTAAAATGCAATGTGATGCGTTCTTGCTTCAAAAAAGGTTGACACGGTTCAACTTTTAAAATATCACAAAATTTCGTGCGAAATGGAAATGAAAAGTATGAAGAAATTGAATTGCATTAATTGAAACGGACAGGACGCGAAATGGAATTGAAGAGGAAAGTATGCACTATGGGCTAGCCAAGCCTATTTAGGAATCCGCTTTACGCTGTATTAAAAGGTGAGGGGCATAGACGCCACAGCTGACCAAGTGTATCCGATGCAGTTTTTAATCACAATTCTAATGGCACTATTCATATGTTGGGGCGCAGCCCCGTTTTGAAGTTATAACGACAGGAATATTAATTAGGTGGTTGAGCTGTGGCGGCTTGTTTTTTACGTCCGAAGAGAACGTCCGTCATACCTGATACTATTCATTATAAATCCATGATAAAAAGCAATACATGCAGACGTACATTGAAACTCAAATAAAGTCCCTAAGTTTGTGCTAGTTTTGTGACATTTTATCCTTTCGTGATAACAACCAAATTTTGTTGCTGATAAAGATAAGAAACATTAATCAAGCATTATTGAAAAAGCCCTTTGTTGAAAACAAATAATACCACACCGTCGGAATATGCAATAAATATATGTAACAATTGGCAGTATCTTAATAATTAAAAGCCCCGTTATCAGCGTTCCACTGCAAAGTCAAATGGTGATAAATACGTAGTGCTCGCGAGCGTGTTAGACATCTGGGTTATGTATATGCAAATTTTTTGACGCAATTTCAATAATACACTTTTCATGACAAATTGATTTATTAACTTGCGACCGTTAGATAAAAGGGGAGATACTAAGAGATCGTTGATCGTTTAGGTTGAACTAAACTCGCAATCGGATATACTTTGATTTCATGATACTTGTGCAATTGGCAACCAAAGCATATTTTTGCATTCATTATTCCACTGAGTCTATTAGTTGATCAAGTTCTTTATATATACTTTATATTCAAGCCACACTAGTAGAGGACAATGAGAAATCGCACATTTTCATTACCCAAAACGTGCAAAAGTTTAGAGAAAGGGTTATTGTATCTATTACTTTTCTCAATTTTATACTTTGTAGTTTTAGATGAAAAACATCCGAAATGTAACACCAGTTTTGACCAAAACGATATTAATATGGTGTCAGTTCACATTAGTAAAATCATGTCCGGTAAACCGGTACAATTAGCCCAAGATGATGGACGGATGATCAAATATATTTGGGATAACTTCTCGAGCCACCTTCTAATCTTCCCTATAAACTTTCTCATCCAAAACAGAATCCTTCAGGAGGACAGGAACAATTTATCCAAGCAATCCTTGCAAATATGGTGAGTAAAATAATAAATTGAATTTTGAAACTAAATTGTCGTCTCTTAACTAAGTCTAAATTTGAATAGACAAACGGCTTCTTTGTCGAAGTCGGCGGCTACGAAGGTGAAATAAAATCTAACAGTCTTTGGTTGGAGATGCACCTTGGCTGGAAAGGACTTCTAGTGGAGGCTGATCCTAGAAACTTTGCAGTGCTAAAAACTAGAAATCGAAAAGCGTGGATTTCACAAACTTGTCTATCAATAAAACCGTACCCTCACACGGTAATTACATATTTAATTATCCCCGTGTTCCAGTTGAAGATTTATTATGTTTTTACTTTTATTTACTTAAAAATACTTCTAGGCCGAGTTTTTTCAACACCAGCACCGAAGCATGGGGAAGATCATTTCCTCAAAAATTGGCATAAAAAAGTCGGTGATTGTGACAGTACAATGTGTGCCGCTATTTTCACTTTTGACTCTAAATGTGACTACAGTGGATTACTTCAGCCTGGACGTAGAAGGTCTTGAATTGGAAATTCTGAAAACTATACCATTTGACAAAGTGTTTATTAAGATAACTACTTGATTGGTTTTTTAACAACATTTACCACCTATAAACTAGCCATCCACAGCTATACAAACTTGCGACCGATCATAGTCAGCACACCTGACTAAATGATATAACGCACATAACCATGACAACCTTTTTAAGTATAGGTATACTTCAATTAAACTTTCGGAAAATTATGTTTAAAAACATAAAGCTATCATACTACAATACGTGTTGACTTTTGGCTCAAAGATGAATGTGGTTGCATTGATGAAGCCATGATGTACGTCTGCTTGTTAGGTTAGGTGTGATACAATAATTAGCATTTTCATACATTTTGTATTTTTGATATAAAAACCTATTACAAAAATTTGTAGCTGTTTTCATATTGAACTGTTGGTGCGAATTAATCATTTCTATAGTGTCCTACACGACCAAAGTCTATTTGACACAACATTCGTACAAATAAAATTGTATGGCTTTTTTAAATCGTAGAAATCCATATTTCATCTAAAAAATTACATACAATTTCTGAACTTTTTGGCTTTTTTCTGTTCTTGGTCTTAACCGATTTTGTTGGTTAACAAACTCGATTCCTAACTTTGTCAAATACTAATGCTGACAGAGAGAAAATGCAAAAAATCTCAAAACTGTAGACACTATCGTGCCTCCAGACGGACAGACAGACTGCCCAGACGATCTTAGTAACTTGCGTTTCACCTAACGGTCGCAAGTTAATAATATTGACATAAAGACGTATGTAACATAAGTGTTTATTTGTATCTTGCCTTTTCAGACATTGTCAGTTGAGTTCCTTGATAGTGACGATAAAACAGGACAAGAAAGCCTATTAAAATTCATGGAAAGTAAATCATACAAAATGATTAAGGAGATACGCAAGCCAAAAGGTGCAGCAAATGATTTTATGTTTGTCCATAATTCCGTTAGAATAGCTGAAATTAAGGTTTAACTTAAAACTGTAGTAAATATTTTTTTTAAAATGTGATTTCAATTTTGAATGAAATGCAAATAATTTATAAATCACATTTCTTTGTCATATCGTAAACATAACTGTTGTAGCGGCTAAATATACTGTGCCATTTTACATTTGTCTCTCAAAAAATAATCTATGTATCAGTCTGATATTTTAAATTAAAGTTTAGAAATACTGTGCTATTTTATTTATGTTTATAGCGTTACTTTTATCCTTCCCAATAGGAGACCACATAAAACGAAAAGTCCAAATCAAATATGGGTTTCATAATAATGGCAATTTAATAATTAGAATAATTTAGTAAGTGAGTTTGTTAGAATCCATCAAAATTTTACAATGAATGATTATATTAGTAATTAAGGTAAAACTATATTTTAGTATAGGTGCATAGTTCAATTTCTATGTTCACCATATGTCCATTTCTAGGAGATTGCACCAGTAACGCTCATGACTATGACCACCCACGAATCATGGATAATTATATTAAATATAACTATTTATCAATAACAATATACTTTGAATTTTTTAGTCCAGTATATTTTGCAACTGGGTAAGTAACTATTCATAATAATTCGAATTTAAAAATCTCATATTAGCAACATGCATTTTGCACGACAAAGAACGAAAGAGAGATTGTCACCGTTTTATTGTTGCGTTATTATGACTGGTATTTATTGGTATCTCTTTCCATTGTACTGGCCCCGGCCATTAGTCTAATCGCATAGGTGTTACAACATTCATGTCACGGATTTGACCAGAAGTGGTACCAAAATGACCGCATTGATGCACTGAGGACAAATCTGAAATAACAAATCTTTTAATTATTTGGAAAAAATGTTTGAGTTATGGCGGAAAAAGTACAAAATTCAATTCAGACATAGAAAGGGGGTTGGTATGTGACAAAACTATGGCCGGGGCCAGTTCGTGTAATCACTTCATTATATGTTACTTCATTAAGTTTGAACGAATAAATTATGCATTAGAATTAGAGACCAGAGTGGATACAATTGGACGCAAATTTATAGTTCAGAAAGGCTCGCAAAGGTGTAAATTATTAACAGATGTGTTATGAACAGTGAGTGACAATGGACATCTGAATAATGCAAAGTCCTATATGTTCGGATAGCTTTTATGTGCTCCGTATATTTACAAATTTGCGACCGGATACAGTATGGGAATCCCCAACATACCTGACCAAATACGCGCACACAACCTTAAGGAGGATTTCAACTATGCTCGTTCTTTCAAATATTATAAATTGTTATCTTGCACACGTCAAGTTACCACATCTGCATCCACACATCTACTTAATATAAATATTTATGCTGGAAATTCGCCGATAGCTTTAAACTGATGAAATTATAACTAAAGAAGAGAATTGCATATTTACAATGCATGACATACTAAGGCCCGCGTTTATGTTAGCGAAAGCAAACCAAACAGGACAGGGTGCATTATGAAATTCACGTGATAAAGACACATTTTACAGAGGTAAAATGCAATTTCTATAAATGTTATACATATAAAAGTATATATGTAAAATATATGTAGTAGTTTATATGTAATACTTGGAACATTATATATGTAATACATATATTAGTATGTAGCTATCAAATTTTCCTAGATTAATTTTCACGGCTAACTCTCCATTTTCATCTTTTATTCAGAAATATGTATATTTATATATATATATTTTTTAGTTGTTCAACCTAGCATGAGTAATAGATTCAACATTTAGCTTATTAAAAAAGTGACACATGCATGATGTTTGATTTTACTTATAAATATATGTTTATTCAGTACCTAATCTATTGTAGATAAAACCTATTTATCAATATTTTGATGATATGATTAACTGATAACACCAGGTTTCCAGTTGTTAACTGATAACACCAGTTGTGTTCCTGAATGCGCCATAAAGACTGAAATGTTCAATGTCCATTGGTCAATCAGATTTTTCCGGAGCTAGTAAGGAATTCGACGCATTTGACTGGAAGTGTAATTGAAACCATTAACCCAATTAAGATTTAATTGGTTTACTAGAACTTCAATCAAATTTTAAAACGTGTGAATTTAGTTAAAAGTATTCTAGGTGGAGAAACTAGCAACAGCCAATGTTTAATTTTCAAAAACAATCAGTAAATAACTAGTAATCTACAGCTATGCAAGCTTGCGACCGGATACAGAATAGGAAAAATCAACCTACCTTACTAAAACAAGTAACGCACTTAACCTTGACAACCATTTCAAATATTCCCGTTCAGTGAAACTCACAGGAAAATTATGTTAGACAAACTAAAAAAGTTCGTTGAAAGTCGTGTCGACTTGGGTACCAATGATCAATAGGATTGTACTGCTGAAATCATCGTTTTGCATTTTGATGAATTTTAGCATCAGCATTTATCAAAGTAGCCATCCACAGCTATACAAACTTGCGACCGGATACAGTATGGGAATACTCAACATACATAACAAATACACGTAATGCACAAAACCTTGACAACCATTTCAAGCATGTCACTAATCATTCGTATTGTGTCCTACACGACTAAAGTTGCCTTTTCTGGTATTTTTGTTAACCAATATACCGGTTAAAGAACTTGAGTCTTAACTTTGTCAAAAATTAATGTGGACAGAGAGAAAATACAAAAAATCTCAAAACGGTTGACGCTATCGCGCCCACGGACAACTGTACAGACGGACAGACTGCCCAGACGATCTCAGTAACTTGCATTTTACCTTATGTTCGCAAGTAATTATGCAGATCAAATTATTAACCTTCAGTACATCAGTTCCATTGATCATTGTTTCAAAAGTCGACACGTATTAGTATTGCAGTAAACTTCTTTTTGTTTTGTGTAACATAATTTTTCGTAATTTGAATGGAGCAGCAATATTTTAAATAGCTGTCATTGTTATGTGCGTTGTGTCTATTGGTCAGGTTGGGCTTTCCCCAGTATTGGTGGTTGGTATTTACCGCGGTACAAAAACCGAAAAGTATCAGTCCGGTATCGGTATTTTAACATGAAGTTTGGACACCTTACTTAGCTAAACCTTTTTGTATGTCATGTTTTTTGCAAATATCATATGTCGATTTAGGACTAAACGTCACTGTTCAGCGTCAATAAATGCATTTATAAAGCAAATTATTTTTGGAACGATACTGAAACAATACCAGACTTAGTTGTAGTAACACTAAACCGGTACCTATACCGGTACCGAAAAATTTAAAAAGGCCAACCCGTCTATGAACCGATACCGACAGAGTTCAAGAAGTCACTACCGATATCAATACCGATACTGCAACTGATTTCCCATCCCCAACACTGGTTTTTCCATACAGTGTCTGGTCGGAAGTTTGAATAGCTGTGAATGGCTAGTCAAATTGTAGCAAAAATAACCGGATTTGGCTATTACAACGTGTAAACAATGAAGCTTAGAAATAGGATTTTAATCCCATTTTTCGCTGTCTCTACATTTCTATGGGTATCCTGGGTGGTATCCTTACAGCTAGGCAAGACAACGACAAGGAGTGAAAAAACATTCAAATTCAAAGGACACCTACCGTCTGACAACTCCTCCTCAACAACAATTCAGCAGGAAGACTGGCAGGAAGTAACGGGCTCGGTGAATAAGTTCATCGTTTACTCGGCCTACTCATTTCTTGGTAATAATAATACCATTTCACCATCTGTGCTTATCATTGGTATAACAAAAAAGACAAAAAAGATGAAAGATGTAGTGTACTGCAAATTTTCTTTATCGGCGGGGGGTGATGGGGAACAATCTAATATCACGGTTGCAGGAAACATCACAAAAATGAGATCGGGAGATTCAGGATTGTATGTTGGGGTTTTTGTCAGATGCCCTTTACCCATCCGCAAACCCTCTTGGAAACCGGAACTGGTCTCCGTCCTCCTCAATAAGAAGATCAATGCATCTAATTATATCCAGATTCAATATCTTGATGAATCCGACGACAAAAATTATCAATTTAACTTTTCCGTTTGTGTGAAGCCCACATTTAACTTAAACAACGTTATTCAACTTGTGGAATGGATGGAATTCTACAAACTGATGGGAGTGAAGCAGTTTACTTTATACAATATGACCATTGGAGGGGAGGCGGGCTGCATTCTGAGAGACTTGATGAAAGGAAGAGATCCCTCAATAAAGGTCAATGTTTATCCATGGCACAATCCGCAAATTTTGGATAAAATCGGTATTGACGGCGACAGGAACACTCCTCAGTGTGCCACAGCTGCAGCGCAAAACGATTGCGTCTACAGACACCGTGGAAGGCGCTCCAAATACATGGCCTACGTCGACTTGGATGAATTCATAATGCCGAGGGAGGACAAGGCGAAAAACTTCCAAGAAATGATTAAATTCCTCAATGCCCAACACCAAGGTCAGAAGTACGGCGAATATCAGTTCCGAAATGGTTTCTTCGTCCTTTCTCGACCGGATGACCCGATGTTGCTGAAACGGTGTTCAGGTTATCGTGAGAAAACTTTAAGTCATCGAATTTGTAAGGAGTCTCTTCTCATGAGGAAAGTGCTGAGGGATGACTACCAACCCTACAAGAGCCGAACCAAGTACATTATCAAACCGGAGTGGGTCAAGGAGGCGTCTAATCATTTTATCCTTGAGTTCGAAAAGGGATATCAATCTCTAAAGGTTCCAGAAAGTATTGGGTTCCTCCGTCATTACCGGCAATTTAAAGAGGGAAGTCACACACAAACGGATCAGGTAGCTCTAGAATTTGGAATAGAGTTAGTGGACAAGATTTCGCAACACATGGAATACTATCAAAAAATTTGTAATTTGAAGATTTGAAATAAATGTTTTCTTTTATTTAATAATTTATTTTAAGCTGGCATTAACAGATCTGTGTCTGAACGTTTTTCTGTTGTTTCATGCAAAAAATCGGTCAACAACATCAGAAAAAATCTAAAAAGTGCAAAAAAATATGTGCAATTTTAAAAATGAATTATTAACTTGCGACCGTAAGGCGAAACGCAAGTTACTAAGATCGTCTGGGGGGTCCGTCTGTCCGTCCATAATCGGTTCACACCAACACGGGAAAATGAAAATAGTCAAACAGTGCAATGTATGTAAATTTTATAGGAAATATTGATTTTTAATATTTTAAAAAGGTAATACAGTGTTTGTAACACAAATGTTGTACCAAATCAACTTTGGTTGTGTCGTAGACAATAATGATCGTTAGTTGGCACTAAAACTTCAAAACGAAAACAGCAAAGTATTTTTGTAATAGACTTTTATATCAACAATACAGAATATTTAAAAATGGTAATTTTTGTACGGTACAAATTACAACCATATAGGATAAAATCTGATGTAAAATTTAACAAGCAGAACAACACGATGATTTCATGAGTGTAACCACATTAATTATTGCACCAAAAGTCCAAACGTGTTGCATTAAACTAAAGGGTTATTTTTATAAATATTCGGGGTAAGCGAGCCTTATAGCTCGTTTATTAAAGCAAAAGGTATAAATTTGAACAACTATATAGATAAATAAAATGTTCGGGTTTAAAAAAATACTAATAACCAAAAATAAAGTCCTTCAGATGACCCCATTTTGTTGGATGGACTGTTGGATACAGTTAGCGACATTATTCTTGACGTTGTGAAGCAAAGCTTATTCTGGCAGTGTGTGGAGGGGCAGCATCTTGTGGGACCCAAATTTTTCGGTGTTAACCCTTTCGAAGGTCTGAATCAAAGTAATTTTCGAACATGAAGACATAAATCTTGGAGTTGATAGCTATGTCGTTCCCATTGTGGTCTTCAAAAAATTAGCGCTCAATTACTTATTTAGGTCCAATGGACCATCAAACATTCACTTTGTCAGGATGCAATGGTTTCTCCGACATAAATTGGGGGTTTGCGTTATTCCAGTATCAATAGTTCTGTTTTTAACGTATTTGTAGAGATAAAAAGTTGACTTCATTAAAAAAACCATAGGTTACCCGCACGGGTTTATAAAATGACACGTACTGTGAAACATATTTGCTAATATAATTTTTGTTTAAAAAATCCAAACATCTCATCTTTCTTTTGCAATTTGCTAATTTTTAATCTTTAGCTCAGTAAGCAGCTCAGACGCATCGCAAACTCCGGATACTTATAAGAATAACCTTTTATGTTTATGTTTGTACAATATATTTTTTGTAAGGTTAATTGAACAGGCATGCTTAGAATGGCTGTCGAATTAGTGTGCCTTATGTGTTTAATTCAGGTATGTCGGGTTTTCTCATACTGTATCCGGTCGCAAGTTTTTATAGCTTAAAGTTACATATATAATTTAATCCAACCTTTACCAAGCTAATTTATTCACCAGAATGGTTCTAGAGTTTCACATTAGGAGCGTTCAGTTATTTGGTATGTCAACGGGTTAACAGATAATTACGTATAAGAAGTACATAATAACGAGATTAAAAGTGAACAGCCGTTTTCGGACAAAGTTTTGTTATTCAGGTATTTTGTTAACTTTGGCCCTGTACAAGTTCAAGCACGTAAATAAAGCAAGATGCCAACGCCAATGTCTTTTTCTTTTACCATGCAGTGCATAGTGGAGTAGATTGCATTGTCAGCTGCTCCTTCTACATGGCATGTAGACCTCTTAATACTAGGGTCTGGGCATGTAATCATGCAAATATGTTTAGGTTATCGTGTAGAACGGTGAAAATATGATTTTCGTGCAAAAAGCTTGTACACGTTAACCCGCTTGTACATGGTAACCCGTTAACATGCCGAATAACTCAACTATTTTCTGAGTAACCGGCCTCGTCGACCCAGATAATTCAAGGCACGAGCTCAAGTTTGGGTTGTTTAATAACATTAATTCCTGCGTACATTTTAAATGTATTCCTCATACAACTTATCGATACTATTACTTCGATGTTAATCAGAAAGTTGAAAATATATGCTGTGATAGGGTCAGCAAAATCAACTGTTAGGCAATCATATGACCCAGATTTAGCAGAGATAAGGTTTACATCAGTAGAACTTCATGTTTGTTTGAAAGTACGGTACAGATACTCACTCAGCATGATTTTGCTTTTGCTTTGAATAAACATGAGGTGTCGTATGGTTCAAGTTGAAAATGTCTATATAACAATATGGTCAACTGTCGGAATAGCTTAATCCATAAATCTTTGTTACTCAGGCAATGCATTAATTTGGATTCATGACCATCAGAACACACATTAAGATAATATGATTCATCTCACGCATTCACTTATTTCACATTATCGTTATCAGCTACGTGCTTTCATGGTACGTAAATGCAAACAAATTCAATTGAGCGCTGTCGTGATCCGTGCAATCTAATGAGACGAAAGTTTCGATTTGCCAAAGAAGACGGCTTATTGTACCAATAAAATTCTAACCTAACTATCAAACGCGTGTACACATAGGACAAATAATAACAAGGAGTGCTGTTTTTGTCAAGACGTGCATTACTTTGATCTGACAATGATCTTGCGTAACTGGAAAATCCTTGTTATCATAATTATAAGCGCATTTCTTCTACTTCATCTTAAATGGGGTAATAAAAAGCAAGCGATTATTCAATCTTGCAACCAGCTTCCTTCAAAAGAGAAAGTTTTTCCTTGTAATGACTACAGTCCTCAAACATATTTTGACCAACGGGGAACCAATTACGTGTTATATAACTATGTGAAAGCGACAAAAACGTTTAGCTGTGATCAATCTATTACGTATACTACCCACACAGACTTTACATTCCTAGATAATCTCATTCCTTTGCTGGAGCGATGGCAGGGTCCGGTTTCTGTTGCAATGTATGCCCCAGGAACGGATTTTGAGGAGTCTCTGAAGCGCATTCAGTATTTGAGGGAGTGCAGTGAATCATTAACTGTAAAAGAAATGGTCACCTTCCATATTTTTTTTGACCAAAATCAACTTCCTACAATAAAGGTTCCTCCAAATCCGGAGAAAATTCCGGTGGATTGTGACGAACTTAAACCAATGGTTCCTTTTGGTAGAATGAAAACATTTTCTATGTCTATGAATTTATCGTATCCAGTGAACGTGGCCAGGAACGTTGCCAAAGAGATGGCAACCACTCATTACGTCCTCCCATCAGATATTGAACTATACCCGAGTCAAATTTAATCCCAACGTTTTTAGAAATGATGAGGTTAAATGATACCGCCTTGCTAAGTCTAGTACCGAAGGTTTTCGTATTGCCCATTTTTGAAGTAGAGGCTAGTGCACCTGCTTTGCAAAATGATAAAAATGAGCTGGTCAAAATGTTGAAAAATAAATCTGCAGTACCATTTCATAAATATGTTTGCTCCTACTGTCACCGGATTCCAAAATCAAATGAATGGACAAACACTCCGTCCAATTCC
>JAQGAH010001377.1:0-14968 GCA_034696885.1 Lepidocyrtus paradoxus
AACCTGGAACAGTGTTCCCGTTTGTGTTAAGTTTTTAGAAATTGGAATATTACCCTACAAAATGGCGATCCTGCTTACTAACGGGATTAATTAGTTAGATAAAAACAATTTAACTACCTGTTAGTGTGAACCTGGAACAGTGTTCCCGTTTGTGTTAAGTTTTTAGAAATTGGAATATTACCCTACAAAATGGCGATCCTGCTTATTAGTCGCTTTTAGTTAAAATTTGAAAAAATTTAGCTAGTGATTAATACGAACCTGGAAGGGTGTTACCGTTTGCATAATTGTTTTGTTAAATTGTTCGCAAAAGAAAACACAGAAAGCCAAGTAAGATTAATAATTGTACAAGGTTTAGTAACCTAAAATTAAAATACTAGAATCAAATCAAAGCTAAGTGAAAATGTATTTTCAATTTTAGTGCAAAATATTCAAATCTCAATACAGTGGTAATTACCGAGAAACAAAAGCTCTACCTCAGCTTTCAATTAGAAGCACCTATTTAAACAATATAGAGAGTGGAGGCGAACCAGAAAATGAGTGTACACTTCAAATAGGTTAAATTTGGTAGTAAAGTATTCCGCAGTAAGGATCGTAACGGTTTTTAAACTAGCTCAGGATTCATATAATAATTTTTTCAAAATTGCAATCCAGATAAAAGCTCAAAATTATTAATATCACAATAGAAACAAGAAAATATTACAAAAGGTTAGCTGCCCAAAATCCGGCTTCGGGTGAACATAAAGGATTTAATTAGAATGAGTAACTCATTTATTAACTAACATTTAGATTTATTTGAGCAACAAATGTAGAATTGAGCATTTAATTAATTAGTAAGGTCACTTAAATAAATTTAAAAGTAGGGCTTATTACAGCTTTCTTTGCTTCACATTGAATTCTTTGGTAGACCTTACTTTTGAAACTGAAGTGTTATAGCCAGTAACAAATGAAAAGTTTAAAAATGAGTTTTTATGCAACCAATATAAACATGGGTTCTTATTCAGAATTCTTAGGGCCCAGTAATAAACCATTTCAACTGCCAAATTTTTACGGTATAGAAGATTGTAAGGTTTCATCTGATTTTGCGTTGGCAATACAAAAATGCCAGATTAAATTGAAATTTTCAGATACTGATGTGCTTTATATTTTGCTAAAAGTGTTGAAAAGTGAAGCATATGATTGGTTCATGGATTGCCAGCAATCCGCTTTATTTTACACGGTTCGAGAATTTCTCATTAGTTTCAACGAGCGTTATGTATCACAACACTATTTGGAACTCATACAAGAGCAATATCTAGATAGAATTCAAAATGCCAATGAGTCAGTTGGGGATTATATATGTGCATTCTTTGAGCTAAGAGCAAGACTTTTATTAGAGCTTACAGAAAAAGAAACGATCGATGCAATTAGGTCGGGGCTGCGACCTGATTTCATAAAATATTTAGATAAGGCAAAACCTTACAATGGTTTTATCGAATTTTTTGACAGGATAGAGGAGGTGGAAGATCAGGTTCTTTACAGCGAAAAGCTACATATAGTTAAGGTGGTTCACGATGATGACCATAACATGCAATATGTAAATACTAAGGCTACTGAGAACTTTGTTCAAAATGTCTGTACTATTACGCAAGTGGAAAAAGTAGTACGGTCTATTAATAAGAATGGCTTAAATCCAGTGTTAATAGATGTTCTCGACACATTTGACACACTTGACTTAGAAAACCTTTTCGATCTTGTTGAATTAAAAGCCACAAATGAATGTGACTTAGGGAAACATTATTTGAGCGACTTTAGTCTTCCTGTTCAGTTTACTGAGACACACAATGTCCTTGTAACTCTTCCAAAAGTCGTCAATTTTAGTGGTTCAGAAAATGATAAAACAGGGTTTCAGCAAAGCAAGTGTGAAAGGGTTCGACAGTTCTTACTGAAGCATATTACAATTTTCTTAAAAGGTTGCAAAGGACTCAATCAGATCCCATACTTGTTAAAATCAAGAATGGTATTATTAAAAGGGTTTACCGTACAAGTCATTTACATGTTATCAAAAGTCACCAAGTTTCCTTTTGACAATGGATAGTTAGAATATCTAGCATGCAAAAAAATTAAATTTAAACTTTAACAAAATTTTAAGCGTTTGCAAGGGACGCAAACCTTTTTTGAAGAGGGGGCATTTTGTAATGTCACCACATTACAGAATAGGGACTTAATTATATTTAACAATATATCTTCATACATACTCTATGGAATTGCATCTATTTAAAAGCACATTCATACCAAAGGGGGGAGGTGGAGACACTGTTGCCACCGATACCCACTACTATATACGAGCTAGCCCCACAAGCGTCTCCACCGTCTCCACAAAGTATCCTCATCGTCTCCGTGGAAGATTAGCTTGGGCATAGAAGTTCTGTAAAGCCATTAGAAGGCATAAAAATTCTGTAAAGCCAGTAGAAGGCATATTAGTTCTGTAAAGCCAGTAGCAGTAGCTTTTGCATTAAGGTTTGCCATGGAAATTACAAAACGGCACCTGTTACGCCTATTCCATTACTATAGAAAGATTAGTGTTTATAATCTACATATAACTAACCAGATCAGATAAAGTTACTCCCTCGTCTTTTTACAAAATTTACAAGTACATATATAAAATGATGAATTTTCTTATTATGTATCCGTATGGAGAGACACGTAAGTGCAAGCCTTAAACTTCATAGTAGACGTTGGCGCGTAAGATCAGATAAGAAAAGAATGCACAGTGATGACCTACATTGAATGCGGAGGGATGGACAGAGAAGAAAGATTAGTAAAGTGTATTTAACATAATTAATTAGCATACTGTCCTTTTCCTTTGTTCCCAAGTCTTCATCTCTCATCATTTGTCATTTTTCCCTGACATGATATGATTGCTACCTGCGTTTAGTCGCATACTGTGTTAGGTTATGAAAGAATAATGAACTGAAAAGCATTTGACGGTCAAAGCTGATGGTATTATATCCGCGTCACTTTTCCAACTCCAGTCATTGATTGAGAGAAAAGCAAAGTAGAAAGAACTATGAGAAGTTAAAGTTGCAGTAAGTTCCCGAAATGGGAACATAATATTTCGGGGAATGTTCCCGGTAAATTCCTGAGGTGGCGGACTTGGAGTCCTATTTTAAGCCCTATAGAGGGGTGGGTAACACATTCTTTTATTTTAATTTAAGTATTCTATAATAAGAAAGGTTTAATAGTGAATGATGAGGAGGAGGGAAAATACAACAAAAGCTCAGAGTTTTTGTGTTGTGATTTTAGCAATTTACCCCGGGCTATAATTGAGGGTCATCGCTTTATAGCTAGCTTTTAAGGATTTCCATAAGCATCAGGACAAATTGGGATCCACCTGAGGTGGCGCATCATAGACCTCCACTACGCGAGCGGTATCCTCCGGTTTTCTGGTTTCCTCTTCAGAGGATTTAAAGGTTCGTAGTTAAGAGATAATATTAAAATTAAAATAAAACTGTAAAATAGGGAAATTAGATAAAGGTCAAGCACCATGGTTGGGAGAAGGGATTGCTATCACTGCGTACCTCCTATGAGGGGTCCTTGTTAGTTAATCCAGGCTAAGCATAAAATTAGATAATAGGAACTGCCTGATTTAATTTTACTTTAAATTGGAAACGGAGCCATTTATGAGGTTTGGCTTGTTTCTCATTATAAGGTGGTTCCTTAGTATAAAGAATTTTGGGTTTTACTAATATTGATAATAATCATAAGTTTTAGTGATAAGGAGCTCCTTCGATAATTTTAATCGTAAGACTAACATCACATGCTTTCAATTTTTACAATAATTAATAGGTTAAGTTAAAGCAATTAAGCTGATAGGTTAAGTTTAAATTAGTTAGTTATTAAGCAAGCAATTAAGTAAAAAGCAAATAAGTTAAGGCAAGGTATGCAATCAGCGTAAAGGGATTTATAATATAATGAGTATAGATTTGAAACCAATTATGTATTATGAGTTTTGAATATTTATGATTTCTCAATACAAGTCAATGTCCCTAGAATAACCTATTTTGTGTACGATTAATTTATTTACGTGGCTTTGGTGTATTTTATTCTCATAATATGCGTTCCTGAAATCCGTTTTCCTTAATTACAAATTAAGATAGACCAATATGAAAGAGGGAAGTATTTCCATGACGAGAATTTTTTGTAGAAATTTTGCAACTTAGGACCACTGCAAGATTCCACTACACTTGATTCGAGTAAGCAGAGAGAGAGAGAATGACCTGAATGCAAACTTCGTGCTAACTCCTATCGCTCCTTCTCGTCCCTGCTATTTATATCTATCTCCTTTCATCAGCGTTTATGAATTAATAATAATTAAATAATTATTACTTATACTAGTTGATTTAATCTAAATTAATTATTGAGTTAATACCGGTGAAAGTGGTCGTAGGAGAAATCTAAAACCTGTAAAAGCACAAGTTTCTGGAATTTCAAGAATTTTTGAGCTTAGCTTCCAGGAGACATTGAAGTATTGGGCATGGAAGAATGCTATAACTTAGAGGGTCACGGTGAGCCGGAGTGGGATGAGGAGGAAATAGCGATACAATTAGGAGAGTCTGAGATGGAGGATGATCAAAGTTTGACTATTCAGAGTCCGGAGACGAATCGTGTAAAAGATTGGGCGAATGAACTTTTTATATGATTTTTATTATTCATCTGCAATGAGAAAGAAACAATTTATATGCGGGTTTGACACACTAGCTCAAATGAAGTAAAATTCAACGTAAAACTAATGTAAAGATTTATGACAATTAAGCAACATTCATTTCATTTAAAAAAATAAGAGCTTTCATGGGATGCCAACGTTTAAGCAACGGATTAGATTAGGAGAGTATTATATTCATTTCGTTCACTATTTGTCCCACACAAATAAATAAATAAAAATACCGAAGTGAAGACTAGATTAAAAGAAAGTAAACGTAGGAGTTTTGATATTGGCAATTCTTAAATATATATAAAGTACCTTAAGTTATTTAGACATTTCATAGTATTTTTTAGTCCATGAACATTTTTAGTTACAGTAAAGCATTGGCTAGCCCATATACAATATTCAATCATCATCATACGCTAACGCAATCGATAAGGTTTGATTGGGTAAGTAAAAATCTGGAATGATAATAATCCTGTTAATCAGGAAGCTGGACGATAGACTATCCATCCATTTGGGAAATGCATAATCACATTATGATAAAAATTAAACGTTTTCTTGTTTTTAAATATGCCTCTCTTCCAATAACCAGGTCTTTGATCAGAAGCGATGACAATCCCGTCGGAATTTGAGTCTGTTGAACCATTCCCATTTCTTTTGTGAGTTCCCAAGTAGGCAGCCCACCAACTAAAAGAGCTATTTGGAATAATAAAGTGTTTGCACTTTGCCATCAGAAAAAAGTCTTGCAAGCTCGTTGTCCTTATGGTAGTGCCATTGGAAAGGGAGACAAACACGAGGTCATGGGATTTGCTTAAGTTGTCCAATTCCGTTCTGCAATATTCAATGTCATCCGAGAATATGAAAAACTTTGGCCTTAACACTGGTTCTAATGGGCCATTTGTTTCCTGGCGTTGTTCAAGCATTCTGCTTATGTTGACAATTGAATCACGTTGATATGAAATTGGGAGCAGCCAGGTATCTCCATCTCTGGATTTAAAGTCACCTCTTCGAACATGCACTGCCACACTTTCTCCCAAGTTTTCAATCTCTTTTCCCAAATTGGTGACGTATGGGGGAAATTCTTGTATCACTTCAGGTCTTATTTGGAACATATCAATAATGTCGTCTTTGTGTTGTGCCCAGAAGACTTCCGATGAGCAGTAATTGTTTCTCTTTAACTGAAGAAATGTTTTGTCAGTGGGATAAGTCCTGAAGAGAAGTTGAGAGTCATTGATGTTCGATACGGAGGATTTATTGTAACTTGTGCTCTCATCAATCAAGTTGACCAACGGAATTTGAAAATTGTCCAAGGCAAATGAACGCTGGCCGGGAAGGAACTTTCTTTGAGAGTTAATTATAGACGCGGAAACAAAGTTGAAGAGTGGCCGGTTTAAATCTCTGGCTAATGCATAAGAGCAGGCATACTGATATAGTTGATTTCCTATTCCTCCATTAACTTTGGAAATCACTCCTTTCCCCTCTAATGTCAGCGTCTTGTTGAAATAATTTGCAAGTTTATCATCTAACTTGGACTTGTTTAACAGATCGGAAGCGTTTGGTTGAAACCTGTTAAGTCCACATGTATTAAATATTTCTTACTTGGAACTCGATTTGGTAAAGGCTTCAATAAAGGGTTATATATTTTAATTTACCATATTTGTTGAGATTTAGAAGATTCCAACGTGGACAATTGAGTTGATGAGATGATCTGGATGTAAAGAAGGATTGAGGAGAAACCCAATCCAAACAATAAGTAAACAGCGACATACAACTGCGACTTGGCCATCTGCCTTTGATAAATCATGGTCAGCACTCAAATGCTAATTGCTCCAGAGTGGCTTCCGAAATAATTGGACCTGGAAGATTACTGTAACCCACAAATCTAAGGTCCAGGCGATCCGGAGTGGAATTGCCGATACGAGGTCCAAGTCTGAGATGGAAGATGTTGATACTCAATAAGTTCGGTTACGCAGAATCTGGAAAGGGGTCCTGGAGAACTATTATTATTATTATTGATCTTCATCTCAGAAAGACATACACTATATGCAATAAGGTACAGTCAATGTTGCTAGGGATCCTCCTTTTTTTGGGTCGTGAAATGTCAGCTTAAAAAGCCCCAATTGAAAATCGTTAAAAAACACTTATATTGTCAGGCTCTAAATCGCAATTTCTACCCATTCCCCTCTCTTTACTGAAGTTTAACGTATTTAAAATTAAATAATTACCAATGGGTTAATATCATAGAAAGAAAAAGGTTGGTTAAACTTGCGATTTTTTAACGATTTTAGCCTAATCACAAGTTTTGCCACGCCGGCGTTTCCTACCTATCACAAGTCAAAGCGAAAAGTCCCTAACGCGCGTCCCTTTATTCATTCCCATCACGGAGGCTGAGACAAGTGAGAAATGAAGAATCGAAAGGAAAATGATGTGTTTGGATAATATGTGTGTGCTATTGAGCATAAGTGCTTACACTCCACAGACTTTTGGGGAAGAAAAGAGGGATTGTTGGCGTTGGCAGGGCTCAGCTCTACATCTCTTCTGAATCCAGCAAGACGAACAAAAATAATAATATATTACTTTCACCTTGTTCATTCCGTCAACTTATCGGGAGAGCTTCCTATATTTTTCCCTTGCTCTCCCACCACTCCAAAAAACTATTCAATAGAAGCTTCTTCTAGGCCACTCAACAGCAGCCAGGGAGGGGGTAAATGTTCATAATATGGACTTAGAAGAAAGAAAAAATGCGGTCACGACGACATTTTTTATCGATGAAAGTCAACAAAAAAATATATTCTTCGTCTTTACTTTCACTCCTTTAATTTCTAATAGAAAAGTTGGCAGCTAGAAAAGTAATATTGTTTTGGATTGGAGGAGCGGAGCTCCCTATATAATTATTTATCGCTGTGTATTTAGCAAATCGTGAACTAGTTTAGGATCCATTTATTGGAGATTTTCTCTCCCCTTTCCAATGCCATATATCAGTAAAGCCAGTTGTAGATGCTTTGTCCTCCGTGATGAAGATGAAACTAGCAAGCAAGAACATCTAAGTATTTTCCTGTGTTCAATTATTATCTGCTCAAGACACATACAGGCTATCCTCATAATCTTTTTTAGTCTGTCGTCATTCATAAGGATTCTTCCTTTTATCTTGAGACGACTATAACATGATTTCACCTTCTGATAATCACCACACGGAAAAATGATGGGGTTCAGGAATGACCTGAAAAAAGGAGGACAGAGGTTCCGATTTTGGAGGGAATTGAAGGATCAAGGAGATTTGACAAGTCTGGCATTGATAAAAAAAATATTGTGCTGAGCTCCTATATTGTACGCGTATCTACCTAAATGCACATTTTTAATTCTTTGGAAAGTTTGTGGTTTCAGAAGGGGTCTCTGACAATTGTCCAACTTTAGCGGCGTATAAATAAATGTAAAGTATGTGGTACTAAATCATTATACAGATCGATTGTTTAAGGTTAAATTCGTCACAATCTTATTTTATTGAGTGAAATTGTCTTCGAATAACCCTACTTTCTTTCAAGTCACAAACTGAACCACACTGTGCTAAAACTGGATAGCAAATAACTATTCATAATATGTATATGGAATGATCTGATCCCAAGTTGCAATCATCTAATTATTATAAGCATATTTTTCAATCAACTTGCTCGTCATCTATTTCAATCCTTATCCATAACAGGCTAAAATAGCTATCAAAACGGATACCCGTTAATCTTCCTTGAGTCAAATGTGATATTCTGTAATTTCATTTTCCAACTCAACCGTAAATAGGCACGCTTGATATATCTCACGTTCAGCCAATATCCTTCTAAGCATCCAGTCCTGGTAGCAAGCCAAGTGATAAAGAAAATGCAAAGGGGATTCTCCAACTTAGTATATCAGAGTGTGGAATGTATAAAAAGTCAATTTTTTCACAGCTATACATTCACGTAGCTGGGGGTCAGGAAATGAGATTTCAAAAGACGATAAAATCTACACTACTTCACCATCCATCCATCCTAAAAAGATATATTAAGCAGGAGAGAGTCCAACTTTCTGCTACAATTCTTCATTTCACGACAAGAGTTTATAGCTTTCACCAAGCTTTCTCTTTATAAAATCCAATTGCAATGTGATTTTTCATTTCCATGAAAAAAATGAGTCGGAGCAGATGTGCTCTTTCCTCCCATTCTTATTAACCTCAGAAGCAATCCAGAAGACAGATACGGACTGGTGCTGACAAAAAAATGGGGAGGAAAGTGAAAGCTGTGACGGCAGAGCTCTGCACATCCCATCCTATGTATCATATCGTAAGGAAAAGGCTCCCAAGCTAAGAGTTATGGGAACTGTTGGAAGAGTAATGGAAAGATGAGCAGGGGTGGAAGGAATTTTTAATATTTAATTCATTCCAAATGATAAAATGACGTATTACGTAAAACTCATACGGCTCCTCAGTTAGTATGCTTGCTATAGGGAACCCAACCCGATGAGAATTTTTTTAATGGGAAATACTACTCCAAGAGAAGTTAATAACTTTGACGTTATCCCAGCCTACTTCATATAATCTGCTCTTTCTGCGTCGTGCTTCCTATTGAAAAGTAATTTTCTTTAAGTAAGAAGAGTCTAATGTGTATGTTCACTTTCTTTACCATATTATGTATGTGTTTACTCTGGGTTAAGAATATCATATTTTTTTATAAAATCTTCCAATACGCAATAAGCCTAATCGAAAAATTTGTATTTTCCTTTAACTTTTATAAATAACGAGGAGATCAACCGATTTTTAAGAGCTTAGTATAACTCGGTCACCACCAAAATAATAGACAATAGATTTCCCATTTAACTCCAAAACTAGCAGAAAAAAACTTCAAGTCCATTTGTTCCTCGTAGACTGGAAACTAATGCATTAATAAAGCTGAGAGAAAGAAGGAAAAAGTGTTTAGCTAATCTTATTCCTCGTGTCCTTCCTTTCTTCTTTGAATCCCATTGTCCTTTCCACATCCTATGAGGACTGAAAGGAGGAAAAATTGTAGAAAAAAATCGAAAGAACAGGAAAAGCTACTTAAGTTTGTTATTTCTGAGCATTAAAGAAAATAACAGTCGCTGCTCCCCTCTCTCTCTCCCACCCAGCTCATCACATCACACATAATATCAGACGGTGTAAGAGAAAGTATTGCTTTAACAGGAAGCTGCCCGTCCACAGATATAAAAGCATAACTTTTTGGTTGTTTGGTTCAGTCCTCTTAAAAAGGGAATTAGAGTTCCACTCCAGAGGCAAGATCCTGGAAATAAAAAGGGTTGTTATGTTGAGTTTTGGGGAAATGAAAGGGAATGAAAAGACGCGTATACAAGGACAATGAGACGGAAGAAGAAAAGGCAACATGTTTATTATACGACTTGTGTTTTTATTTGTCCTCTTTCCCTTCAAACACGAGATGGATGAATGGCCCGAGCCAACTGTCCTTTTAGCTACCCAACTGCCTATAAACTTCTGGGCTCTGTTTGCTTGGGCGTTGGTTTGACTTGACGAGGAAGCGCATTATTATGACTATATTATTACGATTCGAATTTTGAACTATTTCTTTTCGCGGATTGCTTTGGCATCCTTCTCTCTGTCTAGCTATTGTGACTGTTTTGCTAGTTGCGGGAAGGAAGGAAGTGAAAGACAGAAAATATCATTAGTCATCACTCATTCATTTTTTGTGTGTTGTTGAAAATGTCAGGTTTCCCTTTCTACCTTTCTGTAACAAAATGAGTGTCATTACGGAGACTTTTTTATGAGAGATATCATATAATTGACAGTTTCCTTGTTGGATTGTATATGGGAATGGGTGGCGGCACAAAGATAAAAACTTCTGATAAGGCATAGCACATATCCCTGTCTTCACTTTCTACGCAACTAATTCAACAAAAACAACTTCATTTAGACAATATTATTTAGTTATAGTTATGTTTCGGGGAGGGAGGACGGAAGGCACAGCAAAAGCTATTTATACTTGAGGGGAAAACGGGAGAGATGTAGGATGTGGTGTGTATTTACCTTGATGATTATCTTTCCCTTTGACTGCCTCCTTCTCAAATAAACCCAAGAAAAACAAACTCATCAAGAAAAAGCAATAAAAGGGAAGGCGAGTATGGCGTTGGTGGTGGGTTGTTAATGTTTGAAATGAAATGTGCAGATAAAATGAAGGTATTGTGTATAACTTCCAGTTTTTTATTTGTTCTCTTCATTTTTTTTCCTCGGAAATTGTGGCAGGAGTTGCACTGCACTTTTGATTAACTGGGTTTTGATGTTGTTATGAATTTGAGTTCAACTTTGGATGTACGGAAGGCGCTTGTTTTGGCAAGAAATGATATTGAAGTTATGAGCATCCTCAAAGAAAACTTATTATTTTCTCGAATGAAATAAAGGTACTAATTTTTTTTGAGGTTTTATGAACGCTCGCTGGATGTACTACAGAGAAGATAAAACATCGTTAAAGTGTCACCGAGAAGGGAAAATATTGACGGAAGGTAGTTTCAGGGCGACTTTTGACAACGGTGTAATAATTCTGATAAAAAATATATGGGACAAGTTTATCTGTTTCTTCGCAGTAATTTTAAGAATGTGACGATGCGATTTTATCGTCTTTGTCGTCTTTTGCAGCTTCTGTGAGTAGTCGGTGGGCACGCAAGCAATTGTGAAATTGGCAAAACTAATTATGGCATATGCATGGGCATGGAGTTGGATTTATGATGGATGAAATGAATTACAAAAATACCTCATTTCCATCATACGTCTCATTAAGACGACGTAATATTAATAAATAATAACAGTCTAAACCAATTATCCAAGAGATTCCATTGTGACGGTGTTTGTTTGATTGTTCAATAAGTGAAAGACTGCACTTGCTTAAACTACATTTTAAAAAATTCTTTAAAAAAATTGGATTTTTTTAAATTTTTGTCTGAATAGATGCCCATTTCATTGTGCGATATTAATACACTATTCAACATTGCAAGAACAGGAGTATGAGAAAGATTCGTCATTACTCTTATCAGTTGCACGGTGCAACTTGCACCACTAAACCTGCCAATAATTCAGAGTGCACCATAAAACTTCAAATTTTACTGCACATTCGGAACATCCAGTCCAGAAATTCCCCCACAAAATTTAATACGTTGCAAAAAAATTCCCCCAAAAATGGAATGAAACTTGCCAAAAAATTTCTTTCCTACTATTATTACTCTTTGTTATAACACTTCCCCTCCGCAGTTATCCTCACTACCTTTCCCCTCCATAAAAGGAAAATGGAGAGCAGTACAAGTTTCCCTTCTTCCACTTGAATATCATCCTCATTACATTACTCATTCCATCTTATCCTCTCCCCCTTTCATGATTCCATGCCATTCCCATTTCTCAAAAAAAATATGGCGAAGAGCAGGAAAATTAGAAGTACTCGAAAAAAAAGTTTTATTCCTCTTTCTTTAAGTTTGATGAAGAGGAAGGAAGGAAATGTTAAAAAGTGGGATATGGAGGCTCATTAATCGTACATCATGTTTCTTCTCATTTCCCTCTCATCATCATCCTATGTATCATCCTAAGACTTCATATCTCATCTCCCCCCACTCGAGTCCTTATAAGATAACAATAATAACAACAAGTTCCCATAACTTTAAAGACTGAATACACATATTCCCCTTGTCTCTTGCTCTCCACTCAAGTGTGTTAGCCAACTTTATAGTTAGCCTGTACGAGAATTTTGTAATGTGTCTTGAAAATGACTGGAAAAAATAAGATGATACCCCTACACAGGGATAATGGGTATTACTTATGTACTTCCCAGAGAACATTTATTACGAGTAACCATAATTTTCTCGTAATTTTTTTTTCGCTAGCTAGTTTAGCCAGAAAAAAAAGAAAGGAAGCAACAATTTCATTTTTTCCAAAAAAAAATTGTCTACAAAGAATAGAGCCACTTTTTGGAGTACATGGTGGCTATGCCGGTTTTTCCCTCCGTCTTATATGAACTTGTCAGTAGACCTTATAAAATGGGAACAAATTGCTTGAAAGAAAGTGGAGCTCCTTGCATCCCATCCCAAATATAAGCATTCCAATAACGAGCTTTCTTCTATACATTTTTTTTTCGTAAATAGCTTGGTCGAGTTCCAGTCTCTGAAAAAAAACGAGAGTCTCGTTTGTTACCATTATATATACTCCACTTTTAGCTTGCGGTGGAGGAACGTTCATTCACAGTGTGTAAATAAAGCTTATTCCCAAAGTATGATTTCCAGCAAACTACCATGTACAAAAGGGCATGTAGTGGGGATGGATATTCATTGTGGAAAATAATATAGGAAGGAAAGTGAGTTTTTAGTTTCCTCTGAAGAGGCAGTAAAAGTTGACTGCTCGCTTCCGCTATAAACAAACCATATATTTTCTCTCCGTCATAGCATAGCTTGTTTACGTTGCGGGTGAGTACGGTTCCAAACTCTTTTATACCAATGAGCCATAATACATGTTCCATACAGTTCTTCTAGAGCTTATAGGGAATGTCTGGTGAAAATGTAAACTCAGAACGGAGACTACACATCCAGTTATAAGCATTGCATAGTGAATATTGTATAAACATAATAAAAAAAATGGGGAAAGTGGTTCATCTTCAGGAGGAGGAATAAGTAGGCACAATATTATTTTGCTTTTGGCTTTCTCCCTCAATGATTCTTCAATTCTGTCTTACTTAGTATAATTAAGTGACTCCAGAAGTTGTATCATGGGATGGAGTATGAAGCTTGTGGCTCTCAGCTATCTCCAGTAAATACCTTCCCTCGTGAAAATGTATTACGTAATATGCTTTCTTCAAGTGCAAGATGCGGCATAACTAGATAGAGGTTATAGAAAGGAAGGTGAGTCGACGCTAAATGTAAGAACATACCTAATCATGGATAGGCATGCTTGGAAGTTAAGCTACTTTAAGTAAATAAATAAATTGTTCACATGTAAGGGAAACTTTTTTTTAAAAGTTGCTCTCCGCTTTAAAGAAGATTTTCTAACTAGGGAGGCTAATAATATCAACTTGAATGGAGAGTGAATGAACAGTGCCGTATGCGTACCTCAGTTTATTTTCCTCGTGCAACCTAATATATCCACTTGGGGTACGGCGTGTCAAGGTAAGAAGACAAGTAAAGAGTAAGTAGAACTCTCTTGTCTTTCTCCGTGGGGAAAACGCTTAATTTTACAGCGTTCTTCGGGAAACGTGACGTTTTTATATAGTATCACGACTTTCATTCAACTTACTTAGGATGCACCTCAGAGCTCTCTGCTCTCCCCTGTTAGAAATTCTTTGGTGGAAAATTAAGAGGGAGTATAAGAGGGAGAAAAATTGTGAACAGAGAGGAGTAGTTTTCTTTTCCTCGAAAATAAATAGTTTGTTAGAAGGAGGCAGAGGCATGAAATGAAAGTTACTGTTTTTACCTTCCCAACTTGCGGAACTTTTTTTTATGTTTTTTTCTTACAGTAATCTTCTCTGATTTGATTCAGAAAGGGAGAAAATAAGCGTTTTACCATTCAGTTCGTTCATTCGGTTCCATTAAATTGATATATTTTTACTTATTTTGTTTTTGGAAGGATGGGGTCAGGCAAATGGAAGTGAATTTCTGAGAAACAGAATGATTCTATGATGTTAGGCATGGGAGTATTGATTTTTCAAAACAAAATAGATAAAAGTAACGGAAGGCTGTAAGCAACATAAACTTTCCAGAAGGATCTTCTGATGCCCCAAATTATATTCATATGCATAATTGCAAAAGTGCTCACACGTTTAAGTTTATGCTTCAAGTAATTTTCCCCTTCATGCAGCTACAACTTGATAAGTGGGTCAAGCACAATCTACTTGTTAATTAGTAGTTAGTATCCATCCATTGATGTATTAGATAAACTGACAAACTAAACTTTACATTTCTGTTAACTTTACCCAATGAATGGTTGCAAGGAGTGCAAATGCAGAAGGTTGTAGCAAGACCAAAGTAGTAACAAAATTAATTAAAATGAAGCCTTCAAACTGCCAGTCATCAACTTCCTGTTGAAAATCTTACGTAGAATTACAAATTGGCAAAAATTAAAACAAGTCTGTTAAAGAGACTTATTTATAGACATTACTTTGATGATTTGGCTAAATGGAAAGAATTTATTTTATTTTATTTATTTATTGAGACATCAAACCTGTTTTAAACAATAAAACTTCTTACGTTTGACAATAAAAGAGAAAAAGAAAATACAGTAAAATCAGTTAATTTAAATGGAAG
>JAQGAH010001378.1:0-14956 GCA_034696885.1 Lepidocyrtus paradoxus
GCTGTGGTCTCGTTCTGGTCGCAATATTTAAAGGAGATAACAATTCCCCACTGTTACTTTAACGGGCAGAGAGTTTCCATTTTACAAAACTCACCATTCCATCCCATCCCTCTGGTATGAATATGCTGATGATGTGGTGTTGTTGGGAAGCCAGGGCACAATATAGAAAAACAAAGTGTGTAACTATTTGTGTGCGTGAAAGAATGAGCGAGAAGAGAGAAAAAAATTATATGCAGCCACTTGTGTCTGCTGATTATCATATCATCATCATATCATCATCTTGTCAAATTATTATCATTAGATTATTGCCACCAAAATCAACGAACCAACAAAACACGAGCATACACATCATCATCATCCTCATCATCCTCCTGGGATAACAGAAGCATAATCGCACATCCCACTAACAAACAGTCATAGTAGCAGTTAGTAAATCGTAATCCTACACTAGCACAAGACTCTATCTTGTTTATTTACGCTTGTTGCTCAGCTTCAGATTTTGACTTCAATTTTTGTCCAACAAACAAAACAAGAAATCCATATATCCCCACCACCACCACCATCACTGGCCCTATATATCGCTATCATCATCATCACATTCACATCACCAAAAAAAATACTTCTCATCCCCACTTAAATAGCAATATGATGGCATTATAAAACAGCTTTTTCCCCCTTAACTGGCCCTCGTCGTACGGTTAATGTGTGTTGAGAAAAGTTTATCTCTGGTGCAATTTACATACGAGCGAGGAGGTATGCATGTGAAGAGGACGTTATTGATGATGATAATGTTTCGTTATGAAAATGAAGATTGGTTTCACTTGGATTTTTAGGGATGGTGAATGCTGCTGCTGATGGTGGTGGTGGTGGTGGTGGCTGTTGAGGAGATAGTGATGGGGATGATGGTGATAATAATGATTTTGTTGCTGTTACTTTTTCTTCTGCTAACTGCCTTCATCATAATCATCCTCAGGAAGAGTATAAGTAGCTGGGCTGAGGCTGGTGCAGCAGAAAATATTAAACATCCTTTTCGTCCTGTTGTCGTCATCAGCATCAGCATCGGCAACAGCAGCAGACTCAGGAACGGCATAATCGTATCGTCATTATTATAAGTTTTTTCAGTCAGTCAGTTATAATCTGCATCTGTCTATCTGACTCTCCCCTTCTTATTCCATTCCCACTAATTTTCACTGACTGCTATGCAGAAATATGGAAAAAAATAATAATATCTGAATGTCTGTATGATTGCAGATGTAACGCTTGTCGGTGGAGCGCTCAGATAGTTTAGCTGGGATGTTTTTTTTATGATGAGATATTTTACACTTTTAATATGCTTTGGATGTATGGTGGCTGCCATGTAGTTGGGGCTTTATAGTTATGGTTGGAGTTTAGTAAGTGTGGTTGGTTAAGACGAGTCTCCGCCTCTGTAGTTTTTCCTATTATCACTGATAATTATGACGATGATGACTTGAGTGTACTCTGCTGCTCGTCTTTTTTTGTCTGCGGCTCCTGTCAAAATGGAATTTGGGTTGACGACAATGATGATTGTGCTGATGAGGATAATTATCATCATAAAAATTAGCGGCTGTGTTCTGCATTGAACTGTTTTCATAATAATAAGAATAAATAATTTTGCCAATGATTGGGTTATGCAGGGAGTCCCAGTCATATCATATCACTGTCGAGGGAGCCGACAGTGATTTCATTATTCAACCAGCAAAGTTTAGATGAAATTTAGTTTCAGGCAGAAATATAGCTCCCTACTTGTATCATAGTCGTAATATTTTGCATGCTTATAACATTGCCATTTCATCATTGGCATCTTTCAGTTAGCGTTTTTTTCATAAAGCAAGACCAAAAAAAGTTTATAGTTTTTATTATCTCATTATAGTTATCTTGCAGGATTTAGTAAATGTAGCGTGTGCTCTTCCTGATCCCGCCGATCATATTGTCACTGGCTTTTTTATGACAACAGTCCTCCTCATAAACATCTTTATTACCATTATAGCATTTTCCATTCGATATGATCAATCCATCTATTGTTTTAATGAGCTGAAAAATGAATAAGCTAAGGATTGTTTCTTCAATTTCCTAAATATGCACTGTATCCTGTACTACTTAATTGTCCTGCAGTATGGCGCTATGAATTCATCAACAGTTCTGAAGCAGTTTCCTATGAAAATAAAGAAGGGTTCATCATAGCTTGTTGTAAAGTTATCATATCCCATACATATGCTATATGCTCCGGCACAAGTAGTCTCCGGCAGATCTGAAATCGCCACAATACGGAACTTTTAACGATCCTTGCAATAATCATGTTTTATCAACTCTGCGAAATGTATTTTCAGAGAAATCGTATTATAACTGCCTCTGATGCTTGTGATTAGATCGGCGGAGAGAAAAAAAGAGCTCCTCCGAGTCATCCCCCTCCCTCTCTCTCTCTCTGTTCGCTAAATTGACAATTTACACACAACAGATGATAATAATGATGACGATGAGTAGAGTGAGGACGACGTGTCCACACGATTATTATGCACATTTATGCATTTATCATCCCATTTTAAATATGATGTTCAGCCATTAACAGTCTCTCTCAAAGCTTGAAAAACCTATCCATCCATTCCTCCTCCTAGCGCCGCACACACCATAAATAATGAAAGATTTAATTTTCTCTGTTGTCTTCAATATTCTGAGAAAATGGGATTCTGACCGAACGTGCAGCCAGCATAGTGTGAGGGAGTGAAAATAATGTCTGCTGCTGGGACATGGGAAGCAGAGAGTCAGGTAAAAATGTAATGATAATGACATGCGTGATGCATGCATGCTGTATGGCAGTTACAGTTGGAGGTAATAGTTATAGTAATAAAATGATAATTACTTTTATCTCCTAGTATGCGGTGGTGTCTGTCTGTTTAATTTGCTGATTAGAAATAGCCTTTATTGGCTCCTATTACTTCATTCTGTTACAATGTCACAGGCATACATATAAAAAAACAGTCGCTGGTTGTTTCAGGCTGCTGCTGTATAATAAAGCGGAGGGGATTAGACAGAATAATTATGACAGAATATAATTCCACCGTCGAGCGAGGATCCCCTCAAACATCCCACTTGTTTATCTATCCCTTTATCATCCCAACTATCTAGCTTAACCTTAGGCACATCTTCACACAAAATATTTATCATTCATTCAAATTTTCCCCCTTCTATAATTATCCTTTTATCTCCAATCTCATATCTAATCTAGGGGCAAATCATAATCGTAAATGTGATGAGGATTGAGGAGGAAGGGATATCGTATCCCCGTCATATCAAATTATACGTGCCAACCCAACTATAGCGTTAGGGACCAAAGTGCATTTCTTAATCTTTCCCAGATGAAAATTAGTGAATGAAGTTAAAACGCGAAAAAAAAGATTGTTTTTCTGAAGGAGCAAAAACGGAACTTCTTGTAGTCTTGATAATGAACAGGGAATCTTTTTCTCTCGCCTTTCAACTCACTTGCTCAGAGACATGTAGAATTGGAGCCTTTTCATTATGATCTTCTCGTTGAATCATGCAACGCATGTATCATCATTCATTAAGTCTGAGATTTTAAAGCTCACGGTAATGTAGGTAAAGTACCCCTCAATGTTCTTAGGTCATTGTAGTGCACTCATTCATTGAGAAAAGAGATGTTTCGAGTTGAAAAAAAACGACTCAAGCTTTGCTCTGAACGGTTTTTACTTTTTCGAAAGATTATTGAGCTCTCGCACCAACCATAACCACCAGACTCATTTAGTATTTACTCATACAACATTATATCGCTCAGCATCACATTATCGTTAGTTCAGTAATATGACGTTAGATCACGAAGACTCGAGAATCCACAGTACAGGCAAGAAACGGGGAAAGGAATGTACGCAAAATATCTATTCTGCAGGGCAGCCACATAATAGCAGAGACGGAGAGGAGATCACCGTTGTGCGAATTACCAATTTTTCAACGTATCCAACACACAGCGAACAACAGCCCTTTTTCTGCAATACACAAACAGCAAAACATTCTCCCTGTCTAGACAATTTGTCCTACTTTACTCGATTTAACCAAAAGTTGGTGAGGTTTGGTGCGGCTGTTTATATGATGGGGCTGCACTGTTAACTTTGGGATAAAGGCCTGTCGCCGTGCTTATGTGCTATTACCTTTTTTTGTACGCCTAATGGATACATATGATTTAAAGAAAACTTTGTAGCTCGAGAGACTGAGTCAAGGCCTAGATTATCATTCTATTGTATGTATTTTTATAAATATATGATGGCTTGGGAGCATTAGACTTATTCAGAGGACAGATACGGAGGGGAAGATATTGAGGTATGAAATGGGACGTTTCATTTCTTCATCGTTATTTTATGAATAAAAAGGCTGATTCGAAATAAATAATTCAGACTATTAGTGACTAATCTGTAGATCAAAGAGGGAGCTGTAATTTCAGTTGTAAATGGTTGTGAAGAAATATGATTATGTTTAAGTTGAGCTGAGTAGGTAGAATGGTTGAGGTAAAAGGATTTTATTATTATTAGCTCGCTCTCAGGGGGAAAAGCCGTTGAGATGGGTTGGATTGATAAACTGCATTATGATTATTTTTCTCTGCGTTTGATTGACATATTTTGCTCCTTTCTAGAACAATACATCAAGATTGGCTCATTTCATAGTTACATCTTATCAGACTGCTAATCTTGGAAAGTTTTCCTTGCAGTTTCCCCATAATTTTGCCCGAGTCACTTGCAAAACTGAAGATGTGTGTCTACGACGGTGGTGGTGATGACGATGGTGGCTGGGGTGATGATGATGTCAGATATTGAGAGCATTAGGCAACTAGTTTGCTAAATTTATTTTCACTTGCGTAGCTTTCAGGTGTTTATGCTCGGTTGGTTACTTACCTGATGGTTGAACTTGATATTTTTTTTGGATGGTGAATGTCATCATCATCAAGATCATCGCGTCGGATTCCCATCATCAACCTCGAGTGTCATGTCATGTCGGCAAGTTGCTTTCGTAAAAAGATGGAAGATTAGGGAGAAGCTGGGGAGCGCAAGCGGAAACTTCACACAAAAAGAAAACACACACAAAGACATAGGAAGCCGAAAAGATATATTTGCAAAAGGTTTCACTGCGAAAAATTTAAAATTATCGTACATCTTCGGCAGACTTACATCCCTTGAGCTTATACCACACATGAGCATAAATATGCACTTGCCACCAATTCATTGTCGTAGAAAGGGTTCCAAGCGCAATAAATTATCATAAATTTGAGATAATGCTTTCCTCTTTGCCATATTTGTATCATTATTTGGATGCTTTGACTTATTTAATATTTTCGTTTGAAAACGTCATAACCGTTCGGAACGAACACAATCGAACCAATTTCAGCCAAGTTGGCGTTCATACTTTTCCGCAAAGGATTGCTCATTGTCTTACAACAAGATTCTGTTCATCCTCCGAGAAAAAATACGTTATAAAAGTGTTGTAAACTTCTACATAAATTTCTTCATCTTCTCACTTATAATAAAAAAATAATCAGTCATTCTTGCCCATGAAAATGCTAGATAAGAAGGGAAAATAGACATAAATTCATATATAAATAGATGCTGACGCATTTCCTGAACTTTGGTGGAGCAGGTGATGTTGAAAGAGTGAATCGGAGAAGGATTTAAAATCCCAAAAGTTTCGAAAAAAACATATCTCAAAGTATTGACCTAAAAGGCGGAATATCATTATCATCATCATCATCACCACCGCCGCCACTCTAAAAGGGGGAAAATGTACATATTGTAATTTTTATAACAAGTTCAACATATAGAAAATAGTTCATCATTCTTACTTACATTGTTCATTGTTGAATCGCGGATTTTTTCTTCTTTCTTCATCTCCTTCCTTTTCTAGACGTTATAAAATCCCGTCAAGCTTTTTTAACTTTGATTAGTCACACCATCATCATCACACAGACGAGGGAGCATATAGCCATAGTCAGCCTTTCTCAAAATCTCTGAGCGATCTTTGTTGCACAGATAGTGAGAGAGAAAGAAGTTAGTCTAAATATTTTAACAAAAGTCTCAGCTCAGCTCAACAATGCGAGTGACAATACATGAATATAAATAACACACATTGGAGCCTCCATTATTCTTAAAGTTGTTGTCGGTCGTCCCCTAAAAAAAGATTATTGTTTGTTATGCTGCGGGACTAACAAGCAGCAAACAGACAGTTTTTGTTGAGCGCAAATAAAAAACACAAAATTGTTAGGAAGAAAAAATATCATCTTTTGTAATTTACCTGCTACTACTGTTGAGCTCGGGTAGTGTGACGTATTGAAGACTTTCTGAAAGAGCTGGAAAGAAAGGGCTGATTTTGCACAAAAAAAAATATATATTCTCTTGTACTCATTATACCAGTCTGAAAGGTTGGGAAAAGGCGACATAATATGATATTATGTGTATTTTTTGATGTAGACAAAACCATCCGATAAAAATGACTTTTTTTTTGCTATTATTACCAAATCTGTTAGGTCATTTCCTGCAGTACTTGAATGAATTTGGGAATGGCTCATCTGAATATGGAAAAAAAATCATGCTGGAAATACCTCAACCTAACTTACATGCACGTCCATCTCCCTGTCTCTATGCTTTTGACCTTTTCTTCAACTTTGTAGCTTGTAATAGGAGCAAAATATTTGTAATCAGTGCAATTATTTATGTAATCCTTCTTTTTCTTTTGTTCACACGACGCCTCTCACTCCATCGGCGACAAGTTATTTAGGCTAAGCTAAGCAACTTTGTGTGTTTGACAGTATCAATTATATGGCCATCCATATATTTTCCACAAGCTTAACAATAAGAAGGTGAGGGAGTGTGGAAGGATATAAACAATTTATATTATTCTGAAAGAAAAGTGGTTTCTGACTGCTCACATTAGCCGGGCATAATAGAATATATATTTTTTTCAAACAATCCTCAAAATACGATTCATCCCTGTTTTATTATTATCCACCATGAAATTGCAATTTAATTCTTGGACTTTTTTTCCCTACCTCCGTCAGACTATCATCATATGTATGATTTGTAAAAAAGATGCTTTTTTAATGCTCCATGTGCTATAAAGGTAGACATATTTTTTATAAAAAAAATCCAATAGTAATCCCGCTGATGATGATGATGATCGAGGATCATGATTAAAGTCATCATCATCGCCATTGCAATCACTAAAAAATGAATGGCCTTTTTACGACCACATTGGCACCGTCCATGTTGTAATACAATATTCTTAAATCCTTAAAAAAAATTATTTACTGTTATTTTAGAATGGCATTCAAAAAGGGAAGAAGGAATGCGCTCGTTTCTCTCCCTCTCGCTAGTTATATGGAAATGATTATTTTATTTTCCAAAGGACATATGTAGTTTTGCTTATTTGTTTGATAAAATAAACGAACAGTTTGTCATCCTCATATAGTGAGAATGTAACAGGAAGAAGTGTGTAGTATAAAGGGACATTCAGAAAAAAGGAGGACGATGATGATCACTGCTGGTCTGGTTATTATAGGTTGAGGCTTATGATGATATGTATGAGAGTAGGTAAACTCCCTAGCTGATCATGATCAGCAGCAGCAGCTCTTTCTGGGGATGGATCGCATACCACCCCTCCACCCACTCCCATTCATAAACTCTTACAAACGCACTCACTCTCAGTTTACACTAATGATGATCATGATCTACGCTTATGTATCCTTGCTAGTTAGCATTGAGCATCTCAGATATATTCCTCCTGCACGTAATCCTAAAGGGAAAATTGGACTTTCGTTGTAACAAACAGCGACATGACGAGAAAAGAGGGATGTGATGCAATGCAAAGGAAACATAAGATGAGAGGAGAGAGGCACAGTAACAAAACTAGATGCAGATTATACTTCACCATTGAAGATCATCGTCATCATCACCACGCTTATTACCAGCAGCATACCATCACCATCCAATAGTTAAGTTTACATCATTCCATTTCATAGATTCACTCATCCACACACAAGCCTCCTCTAGTGTATTTCAAATGGGGATGGTTAAAGGATGGGGATGTTGGTATTAAAACTCGCAATGTGGAAAAAAATTGCCAGCGAATGCTCATTTCATATATTGCCACAAACAGCCAATTTTGTACAGAACAGGAAAGGCTGCAAAGAGTCGAGATTTTTTTTAACACTCAACATGACCGGAATAAAATTGTTCAGATTTGTGAGCAGAGTCCCATGATATGAGTCTTTTTCATCATCGAGCATCATCATCCTCCTCACGCTCCCTCTCTGCTTTATACACTTTTTCTCAATTTGTTAAAAAGGATATTTTCTTTTGACTTTGTTCATCCTACACTATGAGATTGGCTGTTGGAAACTACAAGTTTTCAATTTCTGCATCAGGATGAATATGCCGATGATCATCACTCGTCTTGGGAAGAAGGAAAGAATCAGAATGTATATATCCTATTCGTATTTTTTTGCAGAGATTGGGAGAGTGTAAAATATACAAGTATATTCTTAACATATATGGCCTGCTCGCCTCCTCATCTTGTCTTGCAAGTTACTGTACGTAGTGCAGTAGTAGTAGTGAGGGAGCTCGGAGTAGAGTTGTTGTAGTAAAGCGTAGTAGTTTTGGTAGTAATAGTAAATAGTAAAGTTTCCTACAATTGAGTTCCACACCGCCTCCTCCTCACCCTTTAATATCTAGAAAGGAGGAGAAGCAACAGGCAGAAAAAGGGAAGATGAAGACAGAAAGATGAGATGATGATGATGGGAAAAAACTTTTGCATCAGATTATATATCCCTTCTTAACATTAAAAACTCATATCTGCACAATGGCATTTTAAACGTGTGCATGTAGGCTGCGGTGGTGATAGTGATGATGATGGTCTCTGGTCTTTCCCTGTGTCTCTGCATTTGTTCTGGGGCTGATGATGATGTGGCTTTTGAAAAAAAAGACTGGCAATATGAATATGATATTCTTTGAAAAACGGATATTTAGCTGAAGCTCCTTTTTACCCATTCAGCTAAAATACATATAGCGTAGTTCTGAGCTGTGGAGATGGATTCATATATTATTTTTGAATTTGTTCGTCTTAGGGGGAAAATAAGTAGGATGAGTCGACTTGCGACTATAGTATTGCTGACTGACTGACTGTGACTCTTGTTTAGGGAATGTTAAAATCTTATTATTGAAGTTGAATGGCTGGCCTGTCTGGCTGTATAGAAGGTCTGCAGAGTCTTCCCAGCCTTTTCCTTTACCACTTATCATTCCTCATAGTCATACATACCAGAGGAGCTTGATAGCATAATAGGATATTGTTTGAATGGTGTTGGCTCAGTCAGTTCTCGTTTTTTTCGACTTGCAATTACACAACTATATTGAGAGACGAGGAGAGAGAAAAGGGAAAAAAGGTTTATCCTCGTTAAAGTATATGATATCGCCTCAACTTACTGCTCATTGCAAGGAGGGAGGACGATGGCAATGCTAATGGTGGTGGCAGCAGCACTGATCACGATGATGATGATGATGCTGCATACTTTTACTGTTCACTCACTCAGTTTTAGTTGCCTGCCTGCCACTTTCAAAAAAGCAAGTCAAAGTCACACCGCACCGTCCTTTTATTCCAAATATCATCATTATATTTTATATTGAGTGGGCTCTATGGAGAGAGGCAACAAGGTATATATTAGGGGGAAATATTTTACTTACGTGGAGCTCTCTTAATAAGCGACAGCGCCTTGTAATTGTGTAGAAGGGGGATTCACACTTACGGGATTTTTTAAGCCGAACGCGCCGTGTCATAGTTAGCTATAGATATAGTCAGGGATATTTAGTTATCAAGGCCTGGAATTAAAAATTTGGGGAGTTTAGTTGGAAGGGATCAAGCTTTTTTTGGAAAGAAAAAGTTTTGATTTTCATGAAAATCCAATAATCAATAAACCTGTGCCCCTGTCATATTTAGGTGTGGGGGTGGTGGCGGTGAGACAAATGAGGGGAGTGCTCCTGGGTAAAAAAATATATAATTGGAGTGTAAGAGATGGTGTGAGTGCCTGTGAAAACAATGAGGGCCAGCTTGCTCCTCAATGGACATATGGAGGCTTGATATATACGTGTATCGTATCAGCAGCACAATCCACTTCATTCATTCCTTCTGAAGGTATGTCAACCAGCTTATCTCGTATAATTATACAAAATCACTTTCGCAAATGTGGGAAAAAATGTTGGTGGTGGAAAGAGTTAAAGATAAGGAAAATTAGTCTAGTTATCATCAGCTCAACGGGGAAATGTATGGAAGTAGGTGGATTGGATATCTATGGTAGTGCTGTTTAGTTTAGTTGATGACATCATCCAATCCACATCTCACATTGCTATCAAAATCACATACATTTTGAGCCATTATTTGATATGTATAGTTTGGGGAAAATGGTGTGGGCCTGCTTTATTTTATCATTTGCACAGTAATACTTATGTACAGTAATAAAATCTTGTTTATGACGTCTGTTTGCGTATGACCGAATAGGCAAATATGAGGAGAAGGCTATATGGGTTGGGAATGTATTTTGAAAATGTGTTTTCTCATTTTGTCTGACTGCGTGTCTCACTCTCTGATGTACGGATACAGGTATGTAGGCGGTTCCTCCCTTTCTCTTCTCTGGAGGAAGACAAGACACGTCGTCGTGGACCCAGTCTTATTTTCAATCCTTTAGTCAAGCGTGGAAAAAAAATATATATCCAAAACAGCCCTCTGCTGGCAACTGAGGGGAAGACAGATGCAATGGTGGGAGGAAAGAAGGAAGCTGGTGTGGTGGCGAAGGATAAATAAGGTCTTCACTGACCCATGAGGAGACGTTATTCAAATTCATGAGGGAGATGATGATGTTGATGATGATGCCATGCTTTCTTTGGGAAACGGAAGGATGGATGGATGGATGAGCGGACATGGATGACTCCTCTTATTATTGACTTAACCTTTTTCCTCTGAAGAAAGCTACATCACTCCTTGGGCGTGCATGCATGGAGGCTCGAATGAGCTGATGACCAATGGAAACAACTTCTAAAAAGGTATGTAAAAGTACACCTTCTGCTGTTTGCTTCCCTTCCTAAACTAGTTTTTATCATCGTTTCACATCAACAGCAAAAAGTCAAGAGCGGAAGTTGTAATCTTGCAAGCTCCTTTTAATGCATCGGATAATTTTCAAACAGTACAATGAAATTAAGGAGCTCCGTGCTTACTCCTTGAACTATCATCCATATTATTATATTTTTTTGCTACCATTTTATTACTTAAGTGGCTATTCAGTTCATTCCATACTTCAATAGTTATCTTCATACGTCTTGAAGAAAACCTCATTGGCAAAAGGTACTGTTCATCTCCGTTGAAAAAACCTTTCCCACAAACTCCAAAATTTCTCTTCTGTTGCCTCATTTCCCAGAGAGGGGATCCATGAGAAATATCTAAATTATAAAAAATATGGCTATTCATTTTTTTCACACGAGAGAGTAGAATTTTGCATGTCCACTTTTTCAACATTCCACACATTCAGCTCAGATATTTGCAGAGGATAAATATAAGTACGCAAACTGCACAGAAATATATGTATATGCTACAGGGACTGTTGGACTAAACGGGATATGGCCGGTCGCGCACTCTGATTGCAATGCTTGATGCATAGAAGAACACACGCACCTCTTCTTCCCATGCTATGGCTCTTCCCATTTAAGTTATATATTGCATGCAGTATTTATGTGTACCGTATTAAGACCATATCCTGTATCATTGTTGCACTCTATCTTTTTCAAATGCGTACTAAACATCCGCTTCTTCTTCATGGGCGCTGGGACTTGAAAGCTGGTACGCGCCGAGTTGTGAAATTTTTCGAGGAAGGAGTAAAGTAAACATCCTTAATACCTGATGGGAACAACTTGACAGTGACACAATAGCCATTATTAGTGATCATAATTTTTCCAAGAATCAGAAATAGACAGAATCAAGATGATTCCTTCCCCAAAAAGAATGTTAGATGCAGGGAAAGCTATAAACATTCATCTTTGCATAACTTATGCATATCGCATGCCATAGTATTTTTGCCGATGATGATTGCAACTGTGACAATGAAAAAAGAGAGGGAGGGAACGCTCGCTTCTCCTCCTTTTTACTATCCCTCCCTCCACATAGCATATTTCGCTGATTTTTTTCATCCCATCCCTTGTACAGCGTTGCCCAACTCTATAATATACTTTTATCATTGTGGAAAAAAAAGAGAATGAAATTTTCAAAATCTGTACACTGTTGAAAAAGTGACGTATTCAAGAGGCAACAAAGCTTACGACAAATAGTATTGCAGTAAGAGCAACAGGCATCCACGGCATGGAAAAAAGTAGCCAAGCCAAAGCCTCTTACACTGACAAAAACACACGCTATAACTTGAAGTAACTTGACGAGGAAACTCATTGCTTGCAATGCATCACCACTTAACAAAATTGCATTGGAGGAGTTTTTCTGAAGCTGAGGGAAGGGAAAAGAGCTCTAGAGGATATTCACCTACGCGTGCAAACAAGCAAACCAAACCATCCTTTTCTTTCTCTTTTGGCTTCACTGTCTGCATCCCAATAGTCAGTTGGATTATGTATGAACTTGCTGTGGCTATAATATTGCTCCTCTCTCTCTCTCGTAATGATCGTTGGTATGCAGGCATGTTGAGATCCCATTGACATTCCCACTTTTTTTGCTAAAGAGCAAAAAATAAATAAAAATATGTTGATATAAAAGAGTTAGAGACGAAGGCATATACAAAATACCAACTTATATGGGATGTCTACGGGAAAATATATTTGGGAAGAAATATGGCGAAATGCAATATTCATCCCTCGAGCTATATACCTAAAGAGAGATAAACTTGAGAGAAAAAGAAGTAAGAAGGGATAAGTTTTTTTTTGTCTTTTTCTACACCACAACCAAAGAGAAAAACAAGAAGGCGGCTTGTATCAGCCTGCACTAGGTTGTCATTCTTTCTCCACTTATTTTTATACATTTTTTTTTCTCTCTGAGAAATAAATAAATAGTATGAACCTATGAGCGTAGTAGAGTTGTGGAAGTAGTAAAACTGAATCCTGCTCCTGACAAGAACGTGAGTTGTCGAATACATTTTTTTCTTCTCCACAGTTGTTGTAAGAAACGGAGGAGGTAGTTTTACAGGGAGATGGAGGGGGGGGAAGATGAGAAAAAAGAAGAATTTAATGATGATGAAGAGCACGACACCTTTTTAGGGGAAAGGGTTGATGACAATGATGGGGGTGATGATGATGATCGGAGAAGTATATGGTATTGGTGTAGGTAAAAAAGCAATCATGTCTAAAGGTCAATAAATCTGTGATGCACCAAGATTATCGAGAGATCTTCAAAACTTTGGTCCTTGATGAGCCTTTATGCAATGGGTTTAGAGATTTGAGTCTCCTTTCTTTATTGTCATTGCTTGATTTTAATTATAAAAATGTAATTCCCGACTTGGCCCGCGAATGGGATATCAAAACTGATGATGACGGAATAGGATCAGTTGATTAAAACATGAGGAGAGAGAGAGGGGGATGGAGAGAGATAAAGTATAATTTTCTTGAAGTTGGCTAAATTGAATTGAGAATAAATATGGAAATGGGGATAGGGCTTGTGTGTGGGCAAAATATACCGTTGTTGTTACAGACACTTGAAATTATTTTCGTTTTTATTGTCAGCCTCATTGCCAACCACTGACAGTATTTGAGCTTGGGATTGTCATAAAAGATACGTCGACTCGATCCATTCCATCCAAAGCCCTTATACAGGTAAACGGATTAGATTTTTTTTAAAGACGCAACTCAACCGATATGATACTGCTCTTATATCAATGAAAGGGATGATCATGATGCTGATGATGATGAAAATGATGACTGATCAAAAAAATTGCTTCTCCTGTTTGCTATCTCTCTTTTTTTCCAAATTACATTTGGATTTTACCAAAACTTTAACTTCAAAGATCCCATCCAATGGAATATCATTGCCATTCCAAAAGTCTCAAACACAGACATAGGGACAGACAAGGAGGAAAAATCCACACATCTATCTCCACATAACATACCCCGAAGCGCAGAAAAAAACTCTAAAGTAATTTCTCTCATCTTATTCTTCGCCTGGCTCTACTCCTTTCCCTTCTCTTTCCTATGAGAGAAGCTCGTCTGCATTTTTTTATTATCGCCAGTGCTTATTGCATCGAATTAGGTGTACCTACATAAACTAGAGAAGAGCAACAGGGTTTTTTCTCTCTCTCTCCTCTTGTCTGTGTACTTGTAGTTTGTGTACACGTCGGCAGCCAGAGAGAGAGAGACGACCGGGGCCGTTGTCCTCTAAAATGCTATCACTATGTCGAAGTGAAATAAAGAGCAGAGAGCGAGAAAAGAACAAAGTTATGCATGCCAAGAGCACCATCAGCCAGCTACCACCGACATCATCATCATCATCGTCATCAACACCACCACCACCATTTATAAACTTGCATATTATATTTCTCTCTCAAGTTATTGCTATATTGCATTGTAAATTATAGTATATGAGAAAAAAACTATATAGTACTTTATATCAGCTACATTCCTTCCATTATATCTGGGCATTCATCATCCGGAGGATGATATGTACATGTGAGTCTTGTTCGGTTGCTTTTCCTCTGTCTGTATCTGTTGCTGGTGGATATTATGAAGATTTTTTTAGAGAAAAGGAGGATGGATATATGATGCCTCGTATATGAGGATGAGGATGATGATGAGGTTGAAAAAAAATGGCTTAGGTATGCAGCACTTTTAATACATTGCAATCCAATGCTCAGCTATAGCTCACACGATATATATTTTTTTGCATGCTTTAATCCTTCCGTTCGGTTTTCGATGGTGTT
>JAQGAH010001379.1:0-14932 GCA_034696885.1 Lepidocyrtus paradoxus
CAAACTATAAAGTTTAAGATCAGGTTTATAATTTTACGTAATAAATGGCCAAAGACTGAAATTGGGAATGGAATTGAAGGGGCTGTTGTATTTAATACGTAATAATAACTGCAAACATTATATATGTGAATGCGTAGGTGGTGGATAAGTATTAGGTACTTGGAGCGTCAAGCGCTCGCCCATCCATGACCAACTCTCAAGGGTCATTCCTATCATTATTTATTTACGGACTGAATGAGCTCGCATAATATGAGGCTTTTTGTGCATAGATAATTCGCAGACTTAGGCATACATGCGAATACTAATTAAGGGTTAAAAAATGTGTAGTGTTTGCTGACTAGCTTAAAAAAATATAATGATTTTGACCATTTTGTTTCTGTGTGGTTATCACAAACAGGGAGGAATGATGAAATTGACAGTGACAGGATGAAAGATGGAAAGTGACAAAGGACATTTGTCCAGGTGGACTTTACAGTGATAAAAAAATCCGTATGAAAAGTGACGGAGGGTATTTCCTTCCAGTTGTATAATTCTCTTAAATTACAAAGTGCTTCAATGGAGGGGTGAACATGGAGGAGAGATAAGAGTCGGGCATGTGTGCCCTCATATTCGCCCCAGATAAGTAGCTAAAAGTGAGCGCGTGCTCGCGGTGCACGTGCTAATCCCCCCATTCCAGGAGGATCTTGTCCTTAGGATCCCTCCCCCCAAATGTTAAGGAAGGGGTCCAGCGTTACTAACATAGTTGGGATTGGTAATAACACAACTGCTAACAACGCGACTAACACAACTCCTACTAGCACCTTATCGGCCACCTCCTCACCTTATCATTATCATCATCATCGTCACCAACACCAGCATCAGCATCAACGGCAGCTCCGGAGCCAAAGCAGTGGCGGTGGTGGAGCAGGCCTATCTAGGGAAAGCTTAGTGAAGGAACATCGCCACTATAACCTTCGCAGTCCTATTCCATCCGGCGGCCTTGAGGGTCTTGTTCCAACTCCAATACCTCCAAAAAGAGGAAACGCTCATAGTTCAAGCACTGGCGATATTAGTGTCAGCATCAGCACCAGATCCTCATCAAGTCCTTCTCGGCCAAGTCAACCTCATCATCATCACCATCCAAATCAGCATCAGCATTGCTGGGGCTGCGCATGCAACAGTATCGACACAAAAGGGGTTGATCATCATCCCCACCACCTGGCCACTACCACCACCACCGCTACCTTATCATCATCCATATCAACGGCAAACTTAGCTGGCAGCTTAAGGCATACATGCGATCCTCAGCAAACGGCTCAACTGTTTAGAGATTGCCCTGTCGATAGTTATCCTAGGTTGGCCACCATCAGCAACAATAGCCCTCCACTAAACCACACCAAAATCACCACCACCACCGGCAGCGGCACCCCCAACAATAAGCTATGGATTGTTGGCAGAAAGGTAATATAATTTTTTGAAAACACTATTTAAACTATATTTAGATACAGCTATATATCAAGGTATGATATATGAATGAAGAAAATTATAAATAATGCAATTTTTTTTAAATATTTTTTTTATCTAATTGTAACTGATGCATTATGCGTGTCTACGTCTTGCTCCCTCTTGTTAGAAAACTGAAAAGAATATAAAAAAAACTACGCTCATTTTCCACTTGACAAGCCTTGCCTTGCGTATTTCAGTTATAAAAATATTTAGCAAAAGTTAACTCTTATATTGCATACATGGATCGTGCTCATAGCTGTAACTGTAAATCGAGTAAACATGTTTCATTTTTCTTTTTTTTATCGCTCGCTTCTCTCTTTTGTAGAAAAAAGTTTTTTTTTTTGGTTTTTTAGCGTTGTTGGTTTTAAAATGGCTAAAAACTCCCTTTTCATACTAAACTAAGGGCTGAGCAGTTATCTGTTATTAATTATTTATAGAAGAGTAATAAAGCTCGAGTTGCATGCATATGCAAGCTCCATGTATGAGTTGGATAGGTAAAAGTTCTGATTTGAAAATCTTGTTTTTTACTAACTGTTAATGATTAATTAAGTATGCAGCTGAGGGTCTAAAGCGGAATTTTGTTGTTTGTTTGTGGCTGAGATATATTGTTTTAGAGATTTTTGAGCTGTTAAAAAAAGCGCAAACCCTTTTCAAAATTTTTCTGTAACGTAGGCTTGTAGACACGTCAAAGACTATAGAAGTGTGTGTGTGCAAACAAGTGCAGAGAAACAAAATATCTCCACCCTCCCTTCATCCCCCACCCATTTGTAATAATGTAATTTTGCTAGAATTCAATTAAATTGAGAGTGGAGAGTGGAATGCGTGTATGTGAGGGATGGCTGGGGTGAGAGGTGAAAATCTAGCGTTACTTTATAGAGGTGGGTTAATTACTGGTTTTTTTTTAAAAAGGAAGTGGAATTTTTTCCTCCTCTAGGGCTAGAGAAAAAAAATAGTTAAATTTAATGGGCCAAGATCTTAATCTATCGGTTTTTTGGATCATGTTGCTCGAGTGAAGGTGTTCGTATGGTGGGGAAGGAGGAAGCGTAAGGAGTCAATCGGTCAATAGGCCTTAAAAAGTTTGTACGTGATTGTGCGTAATTCTTTTTGCTGAACCACACACATTATATTACAGTCATAGTGGTGGGGAGGGAGGGAGTGGAAAAAAGTTTTAGGGAGGAGAGGAAGAAAAATATATAGTTAAATCGAGATAAAAAGTGGAAAAGAAGAAAAAAGTTAAAAGATTGTGAATGGAATGAAAAGTTTGTGTTTTGCATAGAAAGGAATTTAATTGTTTGTCTGTGATTATGTGGCGTTAAAGGAGGAGGAAGATGACGAGATCGGAGAAGTCTGTTATTACCCCGATGAGCTGGAGGAAGATGAGGAACGAGAAAGGGGTCGAACAGGATCCACAACCGCAGTCCCTCCAACGATTCGCCAGCGGCGAAGAGTGATTAATAACAGTGGTGGGGGTGTGGGTGGTGCGATAGGAAGTGCTGGTGTTTTGGGCTCCTCAAGCCATGGTTATTCCCACCACCGCGTGCTCAGTCCGTCCCCCGTTGTTATCTCCGGTACAGTTCCAGGACTCCAATATCCGCAAGTTGGAGGAGGAGCAAGTGCGTTTAATAATGCAGGTGCTATTCATCTCAACCCAGCCGCAGCTACTCCAATCTTATCCGCGTCAGCAATCTCATCGACTCCTCCAGTGGTTGCCTCTCCTCCAGAGTTACTCTTGCCAATGGACTTTATACAAGTACTCATTCATCAGCATGCTAAAACTATTGTTGCTCTCCAGGTATAGTGAAAGCCTAAATTTTAATTAGGAATGAAAGTTCAAATGAAAAAAAATGGTGAAAGTGGAGGTGAAGAGTTGTAAAGTTTTTTTTAAATGTGTTCAATTTGTGTGAATATGTAGGACCTCCAGAGGGAAGTATCCACCCTGAAGGACTTTCGGACGAGCCTATTACATTCCTTGCCAGCCACAGGTGCTCCTCCAACCCCCAGTTCAAATGGGTTGTCGGAGGCAGTGTGGACCACAGGTGGAGGAGGTGCTATAGGGGGATCCTCAGCCCCAGTAGCAACTACCGCCGCCTCTTCATCCTCATCAGGTGCTGGGGCTACTAGCTCAGCCCCCAAAATCCCTCATCCCGACAGTGGATTCAGTACGGAGACGAAGTCCACAAACCAAAAGTCAGATGCAGAGTCAGACGACGAGCTGTACTCCCTCCTTAGTCTCATCCAGTGCAAAGTTCAAGAGTCAATTATACGCAATGACTACCTGCTCAGTTCTCATCATGGAGGTCAGCAGGGGAGGTCAGGTGCGCCGGGATCCTCTTCCGGAGGTCGGAGTCGGAGGAGAAGTGACACCAGTACGAAGCCCAAGGAGAGACTGGGCAAATTGGATAAGGTGTTGGGCAACTGTGATAAAGTGGAGTTTCGGAAAGACTTCATTTCCAGGGATGTGATTAGAGGAGTTTTGGGTGCGGAGAAAACGGAACTCCAACGGCAGCTTTTCTTTGCCTTAGTTAAAATTGAGGTAAATATATGTACTTGCTACTACTATAGTACTTACTACTTTCACCGGAAATGGACTTTCTCGGAAAAAATATATGTGCTTCGTGAATATTTTTTTTTAAATACATGTTTTTCTCAATGACAGAATTTAAAGTCAACGTCAAAGGAACAGAAGACTATGGACTCTCGCGTCCACGCCTTATCCCAAGAGAACGAGCAACTCCGCTACAAACTGAAGGAGATGGAAATTGAGTTGGAGGGAACAAAGGCGACTTTACGTATTCTCCAAAAGAATTCCTACTCCCCTCCCGCCGCTCTCCTCCATGAGGATAGGCGCTCCTCCTCTACTACAGTATTACCTGAGGCGTCCAGCCATCATTATCACAGCAGAAATCCCACGACGAGTCATCATCATCAGCCCTACCGCCAGAGACTAAAGGGCGTGGGTTCACCTCCACCGGCTCCAGCCATTCCAGCCACCCCCATGTGGGAGACTGACTCCCTGGACGAAAACGCTGGGGCGGAGGAGGACCCAGGAGACTATGCCATTCCTGGAGCTACCTCTTCCTCAGTGGTAGCCCCAACTCCAGCCGTTGTTGCCTCTTCATCTGCGATACATTCTTCAGCGTCCACCGCCACGCGTCAGAGACTAATCCAGAAACTGTCGGATATTGAAAGCGTCAACAATTCCACTAGTTCTAAGCCAGCGTCAGCAGCAGCACACAATAATTCAACGATAAGACTATTACCCTCTAATAATTATTCTAGTAATGTTAGTAGCCACAGCCACCACCACTATAGTAGTAGTAAGAAGTCACCTGCACCCAAGCCGCCCGTGATAATGGAACATGTGACCAGCACCTCCAACACCGGAAGCCCACCTTCCAGCAGCGGCAGTAACAATAATAACAATAACACGATAACCTCCTCCGGGAAAAAGTCCGCAAGCCCGGTGGGGAACAAGAGCATGAGCTCAATCAAGTCCAACAACTCCAGTATTCCAATCGCTGTCTCCCGGCTGAAGGCTGGGAAGGCGGGGGGAGGTGGAGGGGGGAGTAGTCAAGGGAGTTCTCCCAACAGCAGCAGTTCTCCTCATAACCCTCCTTCTAACAACAATAATAACACTAATAAAACACCTGCTGGAAAGGTGAAAGGTGCAGCTGGGGGAGGGGCTGGGGGTAATGGGTCAGGCAGCAATGAGAACGGCGGTATAAGCACCATTTGGACTAATTGGTTCAGATCTTAATTAAAAACAACAAATAATACGTAATTAACATTATATATATCTTTTGTAGCACGCGCGCTCTTCACTGTAATAATCTTCTAATTATATATTTTGCTATAATTAATTCATTAATTATAACTAAGATATTATTACGAACGCTATATAATTCCATTAATTCTGTATTTGCAACTTTTTTTTCACAAGGAAAAAGTTTTCTTCGTTTTGTACTTGAAAACGTATAGGGAGTAGTTTGAAAAAACGGCACTGATTTATTAAAACGGTAAAATGATGACTGATTATATAATTAACTTTTTTGAATGATTTTTATTCTCAAGTCCAGAAGAAGAAAAACAATTCGACTTTTTGTATGATTGGAGAATTACATAAAAAGCCATGTTGTGCCGTAATCACAGCAATCGACTTTTCTACATATATTTATGATAAGCATCCGAAAACTGGATATTGTGACTTAACCGCACTGGAAAGAAAATAATCATCTCAAAAAGGTTGACAAAGAATATCAAAAATATGAAGATAACCAAATGTACCATTACAAAAATAAATAAACTGTCCAATTACCTATCTCACATCGCTATTAAATGTTCATCGTCTCACATGATCACCGATACAATAATTTAGTCTTTAGCTGAGAAAAACAACAGTCCTAATTGTAGACAAGATATTAAAAAAATGCGCAATTAAAATATTATATATTCTCTGTACTGCTTACCAAATACCAATCTTACCAATAATTAACTATAATATACTTATGATTTAGCATTTAGCCTTTAAGTTCTAATTAATTCTCCTTACAGTTATATATCCATATAATATACATACATTTCTATATAGCCTTTTCTGAACAAAAAAATTATAGCAAAAAAAACTGATTTACGCAATATTAATATTTAAATATGATTTGTACAGGTAGGCTAAAATGTTCACTATAATTACATTGTAAGTTTTTAAGTGGTTGTAATTTATATTTTAAACAGAGATGTCGTCGCCACAAAAAAAACTATGTTATATAACCGCCCTCGTCGTCTATGTATAAAAAAACAGATAATTGAGAACAAGATTATTTAATTTTTGCCGTTCATTAAAAAAAAAACTCTCGTCGTTTTTTCGTATGCCAAGAACTACTCAATAATAACAAGCGTAACACACATATTTCGTTATGAAAAACTGTAAAATTTAGCCAACATTCTCATACTCAAAGCTGCAGTTTTAATGACAGTTAACTAGCAGGATAGAAAAATTACGAAACAATCATAATTATCCAAATTATCATTAGCTCGGCATTTACATAATTAATCCAATCATGAGGCATTTTCATGAGAAGCCAAAAGCCAACAAAGACAAAGTGAACAAAGCCAAGTGCCCGATTCCGTTTGAATTTCGCGCCTCAGCACCTATCAGAGAATGAAATGTACACATCACCAACAACATCACACTGCTTGGGCTAGCGCATAAAGACCACCTACGCTGCCGTCAGCTCAGAGATCTCCGTATTAGTCCGTATTGCCCCTTTCAATACATGGATGCGATGCGATGATCCTTTCACACATGAGCCAAACATCAACATCAGTCAAACTGCTTTCTCCTCACCCAATCCAATCCACTTGTTAGAACACCGGCTGACTTCACATTTGTCAAATCACTCGTGCTACTTGTGCCCTCGTGAACTTGATTTCTAATTAAAGCTCAATTAAATTAAATTAGCTAATTACTCTTTTTAAAAAATGAAGGGATTCGTAAGTTTTGTAGCTGTTGCATTACTGGCTGCGGCCGGTGGCGCTTATGGTGAGTATTTTAGCAAAATAATTTAGTTTTTTTGCATTGATTATTGGCTTAATTGCAATTTGAACAGCTGGTTTAGTAATGGGTGAAGATGAGGGGTAATTTGCAAGTGTCTTATCTTGTTTCTAATTTGGGATAGGTGCAAGCTGCCAAGTTTCCAATCAGAGGACTTATACCACCCAAGATGCCTCAGTGTTGACGAGCATCGCTTATATCACAGAGTTCGAGTTGACTTGCGATGGGAAGAAGGTTGTTGGAACCCAGTTATATGCTGAGAGCCAAGGGAGGATCCTCCAGGTAGGGGAGAATAAGGGTAACTATCAGGTCAGCTGGGTGGAGGAACTTGGGTCGGCCACAAAGGGTGATCATGCCCTCAGAATTGTTGATGATGAAGGAGTATCCCAAGTCAGAAAGGTAATTTTATGATTATCATATCCAATCAGCAATGAAGCATAAAAGATATGATTGTTTTTGTGGGTGAAGTAACGTGGAATTAACATTTGAAATCGATTTATTTATTTAGGCCCAGAAAACCGGTGCTAGCATCGATAGTCTGACGCCATTAGTGTCCTTGACCCTCAACCACCCCGGAGCTTACACCGGACCTTGGCTCAACTCTGAACATCTTGCTGCCATCATGGGAGTCGTTGTTGTTTACGTCGCCGTCACATCCAAGTCCAAACTATTGGCTTAAATGCAATAAAGTTCAAACAATTTACCCATGATGCTAAAAAAATAGATACTCCAATTCAGATTTTTAACACAACATTTGTCACCTTGAGTTGTGTTTTGTGTGTCACGCATTTAATAGAAATAGATAATACGTATGTCATTGTATGTGTGGTATCTTGAATATATTGATTCTATTTTGAAAGTCGTTAAAGGCGTTTTATGTCACGGTTGTATTTTTTGTTGCAAAGATTAAATTAATAAAGTGACAAGACTGTTTTCTACAGACACATTATTTAATATTTACCTATTACAACTGTAATGATTGGCAATTAAAGCATGAAGGTAATTTAATCATATAACCAATTCACTGTCCTTTCTTCGGAAGAGACTTATCCTGTGCATTCTATAAAAAATAGTAAAGTACTAAAGTCGATGCAAATCAAATATTAAAGCGTAGAATGACATCTTTATATTAAAACCATCCGACATATAAATAGTTTTGTTATGATTATATATTTTATCTTTTGCCATATATGCCATTTTTCATGATTTGTTAGGAAACGTCGCTGATTGTGGGATGTTATTTGATTTAGTGCATTAACGCCTTCATGAACACATCATTTCACTATTTTATTGCTTCGGAAAGTTATCAGAAACTTAACCTTACCCTTGAAATGCAGTTGTATAAGCTAGTCATACATCATATACGAGTAGCATACAACATACAATAAATAAATACCCTGATACTATATACATATGACACGATAATGTAACAATAAGTGAGTTGATAAAAGAAATATTCGTTTATGGAAAAAGATGTTTTATTTTTGCAGTCACAAATTCTTACATGATGAAGATGATGTCTTAACAAATATAAAATATAAAAATCTGCGACCACAATCGACGAGGATCTTGAATTTCTCCCAAATTACTGTAAAAATCACAAAAATAAACAAGAAATTAGAAATCATGTCAAAAATTACAAATGATATCACGCAAAGCACGGCAAAAATCACACTTGCCAAAACCGTAAAAACAATTAGTAATGATTAGTATTAGTGAACATGCGGTGTGAAGTTCAATTATTTTGAAGTGTTTTTAGAAAAAGTATTGTGAAGATTGAAGATTTAAGAAACTACAAACTCTTTTTCAAGATTTACTACATACTTTACAGGCAATAATTAATTAATCACTCAAAACAAAAGACTTCAGTGTTTGTAAGTGAAGGTGAACTAGTCCAATTCATTAGTGAAAAATCACACTTTAACTAATCAAACTATTCAAACCATCACATCTAGATTGGTATAAAAATTGTCATTACGCTTGCTTTTTAGCGACATTTGGCATTCTTTTACTTCCGATGAGCCTTTATAAAAATAAATTGTATATATTTAGCATCTTACATCTTATGATGGCAACTTAAAGGACAAAAGTATTTGTTATCCTCAGTGAAATTATAATTAAAGCCTTTTCCTCATTTGTAAAAAGTTACTGAATAAAAATATACCCCCAAGGCCCCAAATGCGTTTTGCGAAACGTTTTAAATAATATGGATAGCACTAACTAACTGCAATAATTAACTCACCTTCTTGCCGGCAGCAGCTCCAACCTTAGCCTTCTTCGTACCTCTGACCTTCTTCATACGGTTCTTACGTTCCTTACGTTGCTTCCTGGTCGTCTTAGGTCTCTCATAAAGGCCGTGCTGTTAACATTTAATTAGCCATTTGAAATTAAAAGCCCGATCCTTTCTTCTTTTAACTTGCTTTTACATAATGTCACATATATGACGATGACATTTGACTTACCCTCTGAAGACGGTATTTAGGTTCGAACTTCTTGGCTAGATCCAAGGAGTCATAGATAAGAGCGAAACCCGAGCTACGACCTCCTCCAAATGCCGTTCTGAAACCGAAACAGAATACTACGTCCGCGGTGGTCTTGTACAATTTAGCTAACTTTTCTCTGATCTCTGTCTTAGGGAGGGAGGCGCGTCCCGGGTGGAGCACGTCAACGACCATTTGCCGCCTAGAGAGGAGACGGTTGGTCATGAACTTCCTAGTCCGAATAGTCGCTGTTCCTTCCGCCTAAAATTATAAAAAAAACAACAACGAAACGCCACATTATTCTCAATAATTAAAAACACTAAACTCTCACACAATCTAATCACTTTAATGAGGTTACAAAAGTTAAATGTCGAAAAGTAACCATCGTTCTTATAATCTGCCCATGCACTCTTTTATCTTTATAGCCAGGCAAGAGGGTAACGCAAGCGTCTCAAAGCACTCCACCAGTAACACACTTAACTTGTAAATAAATTGTAATTAAACCTGAATCAGGATCTACTTACCATAGTGGATTAATTAACACTGGTGTGTCCCTTCAATTAAGTTTTTAAATAGTATTCTAGATGATTAAAGTTTAGTCCAAAGACTTTCAACTTTTCATTGCAAAACAAGAGGGTCCAATGTGAACTGACAACAAGAAAAGACCGTCTCGCAAATGAGGAGAGCGTGTATGGTCTGTGGATTTGAATGGGAGCGGATAAAACTGCTGCTTCTTTGATGGAGTTCCGCCAGAATTTTGTTAGATGGCGCGGGATGTCGTTCGCAAGAGCAAGAGCTTTGCTGTTCAATTAAAGTTCCTTTTCGTTTGCGATTTGCGATGGCTTTCTTCGGCAATCATGATTCCTGATTGCTATTAATTAGCAATTAACAATGAATCGTCCTAAATGTATAAAGGATCGTAATTAGTCAAGTTGACAGTGCTGATGATCGTCGATCTACGCTTCTTAACATGGATCAAGAAATGATTTTAACGTTTAAAGTCGTTTAAATGCACATGAATTAATTTGTATTTTTGCTTTTTTATTGATTTGATCTGCTGTAGTCATTCAGTTTTATTCGTAGCATATAATAACCTCCAGAAGAGAGCTGATTGATGTATTATCTGCTGTATTTACTAACAATCTACTACTAGTCAACAACTAATAGTCATAAGTCAGCCTCAGCATCACGTTAAAAATATTAATTACTAAAAACAATGTTAGATTAGTACATGTATACTTAGCGATTTCAATCATCCGGTTCATTTCGTTTCAAGGGGACTAGACTTAATTACTAGAGACGGGTTAAACTAAACAACGTTTTGTAAATTACGCAGAGCTCTTTTAACACTTTGGCATTGGAGTTTGCGGTAAATAGGAATTATAGTCAACTTACAAAAATCATTGAGAATGATTGTAGAGTGAACAATTTAGCATAGCAGCACTAATTAGCACATATATCGATTTGTATTTTGATAATATATGGCTTGAAACTTTTTGACTGAACTTTAATTTTACAATTGGTTAGTTAAAATGAGTTGGTTTAAGGAAATATTGGTGGTCTATATGACTAGCAATAATTTTGTGTTAATCGTAGACATCATTTTATATTAAATTGTATCTTGTATTTCTGTATAAACTTCAGTTAAAATGTGAAAAGTTCATGCATGGACATGGATTTATCGTCTATCTGGTCTTTCTTTAAGAATAGGAATAAGAGCGCTCGATTTCTAAGTTTTCTGTGGAACTATAGAGCTAATTTCTATTTTTAAGTTTATTGTTTTGCTTTGCATCTGCTGCTGATTGCCAAATGTTGCATTCTAAACTTAATGATTTGTGTAAATACAAATACGAATGTGTAAAAAACGAAATTCTAAAAATACTGGTAAATGATAAAAATAAGTTAAAACTTAGCAGGGAAAACTTCAGACTTTCGTAACAAAATATGGTATAATAGAGCTAACAGCGCATGATCTATTTAAAATAACTATTGACATTAACGAGCTTAGCCTTAAAACCACATTAGAAAAGATCAAAAAGAGACTTTTGAATCTCTTGGTCAACTTGTTGAGAATCTGGCCGGTCCTCTAATACCCAAGTGTCATCCGTAGTCTCCAGTTTTTCCCGGCAAATAGGGCAAGTCTTGTGGTCAACATTCCTACAATCAAAAAATAATTGGGATTTGAGATTCACTTTCAATTTATCTAATTTGTAAACGTGCAGTGCAGTATTATTATTTGTATATTATTTTGCAGTGCTACTATTCCATTTACAGTACCATTGTTCGATGCAAGGAAGGCAGTAGCTGTGTGCACAAGGAAGGCTGACCTCAGGTCGATTCTCCATACAAATACAACACTCCTCTCCAAACTTGCTGTCCAAATTGTCCAGAATGATTGAAGTATCCATAATGGGCGGAATTAGGCGGCTCCCACTCCTCTTGCCCCCACTAGCACCACTGTTCTTTCTCCGAGTCGTCTTTTCCCCATCATCATCCTCATCCGTTTCTGCTGGCTCGTCGTCATCCCCACAGGTTTTACCCTCTGAGGAGGAGCAAGAGGCACCCATATCTTCTTTATCCAACGATGCGCAAGGATCCAAGGACTTTGGTAGCTTTTTTGGAGTGCCACTGTTACTACCGGGAGTTTTGTCAACGTCCATCATCATCTCCAGTGTATTATAAAGCTGTAATCAAAATAAACAATCATTTTTTAAAACTTGATCAACATAATAAATACAGTTCTTTTGAATTATTTGTGGCGCTTGGTATCAATTTCACCTGTAAAAATTGTTTTAAATTCAATTCTCTCGTTTTTTCCACCACTCCGGGCTGTTCGGGATCCATCTTCATTACTTTTATCCGCACAGTTCCCTTCCACAACACATTCCCGTCACTCCCTGGCTTGATTTCAAATAAAAGTTGCTTTCCTTTGCAGTCCACATACTTACTAGAACTAAAAACAATCAACAAAACATACTTCAGTAAGCATTTGCTCTACAATATCTCCAAATGCCCAAATAATTAAAAACAATATCGATAACTGACTGACAACTTACATTGCATTAAGTTGACAAATCTTATCCTGCAAGTCATCATAAGTGAGTAAGGTCAGGAGTCTGAGTGTCTGAGAGTGTTTCCGAATTTGGTCGTGGAGAAAGTCATCCCAGGCTGGGTCCAATCCCACCAAGTGACTCCCACTATGTCTCTGTAGACTTCCGGAGGAGGATGACGGTGTTTGTCCCATCACCTCCGAACTATTTCCTTCAACCTCTTCTTCCTCTATGTTAGTGCCACCGTTTTCGAACTCCAGCTTTCTTCGGGTTGTTACACCTTCCACCAAACACTTTAACACACTTCTTTACTTACAACGTTCAGTTGACAGTTTTATTTTCCAACAGCTAACTTTACAAGCAAACTACGTTGATTGTCAAAAATTACAATAATTTACAACTAATTATATCACTTTCGTTTGTCTCAAAAATAAACTATTAAAATTGTCCCTGTACTTCCATAAAAATCAAACACTATTTTATTATTAATGCATAATTAGTCAGCTGTTCCAGTTAAGTCTTTATCGCCGATAATCTGCCCCTTCATTCTCTCTTTAAGATTTTTCCTCCAGCAATTTCCCTACAAAAAAAAATTCTCACATGACACTTCTTCTCTTCTTCTCGTATACCATATTCCCGACTACTCCACTCCATTCTTAAAACACCTCCAATGTCCAACTCAACATATACCGTATAGATTACCCTCCATGTTTCGAAACATACAAAAAACAACTTGTCTCTCTAACTGTTTTTTATATCAAGATCTCCGTTACATCTTTCGCTGGAAGGAATAAAGCTGTGGAGGGGACGACAGGACGGACAGATGATGTTATGATTATTCATGTTACGTAATTTAGTTCAGCTATCATACGATATGATATGGAGTGGAGTGAATCTCTTCAAGAGAATACCCACAGCATACACGTCAAGTAAACAGTCCTCTGCTATGCATATGTACATTTCATTCCATATGTGATGGATGATGGATCTATTCTATACTCACTTCTCATCGAAGAGAAATGATATGAAGGAAAGGACTTTCTCCGAACTTAGTATGGAGGAAAATGGAGGAAAGTGGAGGAGAATGGGAAAGGTGTGTGATCACTTGATCAGGTACAATGGCATGGGGTATACCTATAGCATTAATGATAATGGGCTGGTTCGCTACTTTTGGGTCACTTTTCTATTGTTTTTTAGCAGCTTCGTTGAATGGGTGGGTGGTCTGGTCAGTCATGTAAGTTTGTATGGAAAATGAATACATATGACCTTGACGGGGTTTTTGAAAGGCAAGGGAAAGCGTTTTTCCAACTGTCAGTCCGTCCGCACAGATGTTCCGAAGAGAAGCGATAACAAACGCTTATAGTATAAATGCAAACATAATCAAATCATATCATAATCAATAATTGCGAAGAGCTAACAATACAAGATTGATGAGCAAAATTGATTTTACAGTATTCTATAAAAAAGTATGCTGAGCTGAGGATGCTCTCCAAAAATTATTATGTTGAGTGAGATTTGGCACTGGAGAACAGCTTTGAATGTCCCACAATGCCCCATAATTCTACTTCATTATGTTCATGATTAACAATTGATGTCATATTGAATGATGTTTTTTGGTAAGTTTTACCATATAACCAGGAAAATTTAATGGCTTTTTAATAAAAATTATTCAGCTTTATTTTGTCGCTTTGTCATAAATTAGCAAATCAAAATATCTTCTCACATAATCAGTTCGTCTTCACAAGGAAATAAAATAAATTACGCTTACGTTTTATTCTAAACTGTAAACTCACAAAAAACCTTGCTTAATATATTACCTACACCTTCATTTATCATTTATAACTATGTCAGTTATTTAAGTTAAATTAGATTTTTACAAATATTATATCGTTTAGCTTGAAGGAATACTTTTCTTAATTTCTATATTTATCTAAAATAGTTAATCTCATAACATAATACATAAATATGTAGCATACACGTCACCAAAATATACTTTCGACCTTCAAGAAAATTTCAAAAGCAATCCCAACTCAAGTCATAACGAACCATGAACGATGTTTTCATTTACGCCTTACATCCTTCTATAGTGAAACTTAATTGACATTGTCAGTGATTGAGATTTGTATCTCCATTTCATACAATTACCAGTGATTTCTGGTTCATCATCCAATTCAACTGGAGAAACTGGACAAATAAATGGCTAAACCAATGTCAAATAAATATTGTGAATGTCACGCCACGCTATTAATGAGTCAACATTTAATTCTAATAATAAACATTTACATATAGCTTAAAGGGAAATTAGCGATGATGCTTGATGAGGATGATAGATGATGAGCCGAATCAATCTATTCCGTACTTATCTT
>JAQGAH010001380.1:0-14890 GCA_034696885.1 Lepidocyrtus paradoxus
TTGGTACCACTTTTAGCCGAATCGGTGACACAAAAGTCGTGCCACCAAATTATACACACTATTGAAAGGGAACTGTATGTACAAGCACAATGAGTGCAATACGATGAGTAATGTTTTGTTTGCTCCACATTTTTTCCCCTTGTTGACTGCCAACGAAAAAAAAAAGAAAAATGATACGGGGACCAAAAAGTCAGTAGTGAGTAGTCAAACCGTTTTTTACACTTCGGCCTCGTCGGTTATGGCGCTGCATGGTGATCGTAATGATCAGCTGTGAAATTATTTCACAACATTCTTCACAGAAGTAAAAAAACACATATCTTGGAATGCTTGCGTTAGAAATGAGAGATAAGATTATTCTATTTTTTTAACCATTAGGGAAAAGACAATTGTGCTTGAGCTAGGAGCTTATAAGCACAGATCTTCAAGGCTGGGCAAAGCGTATTTAAATATTTTTTAAATACAATCGCAGTTTGAAAATTTTCCAAAATTTTTTTCCTAGCATTTGTATTTTCAATTTTAGAACTTCCAATGCGCAATGCTGTAGTTCGCCCAGCCTTGCAAAATGTATGCTTGATCACGAAAAGGTATCAATTTCCCCTTTTTACTACAAAATTTGAATACAGCGTTAGAGAAGCTATTTGTAGATTTTGGGTTTCATTTTAACAGTAATATTGGCTCTAGACGTAGATGTAAGCATGTTTTATTCCGAGAAAGTCGAATGGGAAAACTCACTTTGAAAGGGATCCTTGAATTACTCCATATACATCCATCGATGGATAAGGGCATTTTATAAGGTTAGGAATTTGGTTGGAAAGAATGGAAGCTATCTCCCTTATTATCATCACATGATGAACCATCATCGATGATCATCTCATCTCATCATATTCATCATCGTCCAAAATATTATTTGATTATCCTTTCTGAATGTTTTGGAATAATAGATGATAGAAAAAAATTGAAGTATGAAAAAAAAAAATCACATAGCCCAGTTCATAGAAAGGGAGATATGGGGATCATACTGAGCCGTGCCTTGGCCCCGCTGCCTTTTCCCTGTCAACAACCCACAGCAGAGATGTTGAAGAGCTGAGCAAAATAACAATTTGGAAAAAATGCGAAGAAAAATATAATATACGGGAATAATACCAGTAATAATAATGTTTGATAATGATAATGCTTGTTTGCTTTTTTTGCCCATGGCCACCTGGACTACTTCCATTGTGAGCTCCGCATTTTGTCGATAGGGAAGGAAATTTGAAAACGTATCAAGTTACCATTATTTTTTTTGAAAATGGATGGAGCAGGCAAGAGGCAAACGGCATGGATGTAGATAGATATTATGAAAGCAAATGGTTGGAAACACGTTATGGATTTGGAATGCGGTATGGCAATAGCGAAAAGTTGCTACCACGGTTTAGGAAGTTGGAATGTGTGCACTTCATTTCAACCCATTTGGAAATATTGTTCTGGATAGGCTGATAGGGAAGATATTCTAGATATGGAAATGGCTCTACTGTCATTATTTAGCAGAATAAGCAGAAAATTATAACGACTTCAACTGTCAAAAAATTCTTTGAACAGGAATATTACGTAAGTTGACTTTTTATCACTAGCAAAGATAATCGTGAAGCCTGCCATTAGGGTTTTTCAATCTTAAAAAAATCCACGGAATTGGAATTTAATTTGAAATTCATATAAGCCTGGACTTAAATAATTCATGATTTGCTTTCAGTAGCATGGGAAAAATAAAATTCTTGAATAAAATCGCAAGGGTTCGAAGGAAAGGGTTAAGGGAAATTAAAGTGTATAGCAAAAGGGTTGAAAAGCCAATTGATATACATTAATGGTCACTAGATTTTTTTTCATTTTATCGATTTTGTGGTTACTTACATTCCACATTGGCTTCCATTTTTATTGAGACATTAAGGTGGTCAATCACTTCACAAGACTTTCTGTGAGAATCTTTCAATAAACATTAATTTTAACCCTTTCCATCCGAATTTAAAATTCACTTACTTCCACATTTCAATATTTTCTAACCCCATCCTTTTGAAGCGATTCCCTTTCCCACATCAAAAATGCGCATTCTGATTTTTTCTTCTCAAGACCGGATCCGGAACGACCTTATATGGACTTTCGTCTATTTGTGACCAAGGGTCGAAATTGAAAGGGTTGAATTAAATCAAGAATACACGGTCAATTTATCTCTCATACATTTATAGATGACACCCTTACAAAAATTGAAAAATGGGTTTGATTCGCTACGAAAACTTCTGAAAAAAACTCCAATTTACATTATATTACAGCTTAATAAATTTCTAACGTCGAATTGTCTCCTTTTCCTTTCTCCTCCATTGAATGTAAATTGAACGTTCGATAAATACATTTTTTAAACCAGGGAAATCCGATCTGAATGAATGTGTTGGAAGCGTGGAGGGAGAGCTCGTCCTCATTAATAATCACTTGGTTATAGGAAGGAGTGCTCATGTCCAACAAGCCAAATACGAGCCTTCCTCTTTTTTCCCTTGCTCACTCACTTCATGATAGAATGTAAAAAAAGAAATGCGTTTTGTCCTTGGCTCATTGTCCCTCGTAAATCAGCCCAGTCTACTGACATCAACCGTTCATTCATTTAAATTTTTCTAAAAAAATCTCTCCCCATTCTTAATATAAACTAGTATCACATCATTAATGTGGGGAAATGGAATGTAAGGGAGGGAGACAAGGGACGATGAATCAAACGTGGAAAAAAATGGGGCAATCTGAACTTTCCACGTTATTATACCTTATATCACATGGCTCATGATAAATCTCCACTCTTCCTGATACTCATCCGTATGAATATAAATTCTTTGGTTAAGGTGTTGGTGACACATCCCCTGCTCCTCTCCACACGACAACATTAATTATTGTCCACCGGGGACTAACGGAGCCCAATCTGGGTTTGCCTAGTTATGCTCATGCTTATTCCTATTCCCTCAAATACATTCAGTAAAAATACTCGTATATGATATGATATTGGATTTAAGTGAATGCACTTTACTCACCAGAGATGCTATCAAATGGTCATCATTATCGCTTCTGGAAATCTCCTCCTCATTTTATGTACACCCTACCTACGCCACTCACCAGGACAAGGAGGAGAAAGGAGCATGAGCATACCACCAGCATTTTCAGTATGATTCCACCTAATTTGTTACGAGAAGAATATATCTTATCATGACAAACTCCATGCTCATTTCCATCCAAGACAATAAGGCTATCTCAAACTAATCTGGCTGGTTGCCTGAGCCCTTGTCCAATTTTTTAAACTGTCCACTTTCCTTTCTTCTCCCTAGCTATTTTTGGGGAACATGAAGTGAAATTTGTTAGTTTTTTTCAAAGTAATAAATACGAGATGGAGATGGGTCTATTTGTTTAGTTAAATCGTGTTCGCTTTCCGAATGGATTTTCATGTGAGTTGGAAGTGATGCTTAATGCTTCATTGACTATATGTGATTGGTTTGGTTCAAGTGTGGATTTTGGAATATGGATGGGTTTCTGGCTCTGGGCTTCCTGTGAGTTCTGCTTCCCGTTCGAGAGGGGGATACATATTGAAGAGGAGATGATGACGGACTGGCCTCCCAGAAGAGTGACAGTTGACAAGTTCGATGTAACATGGTCCGACCTTTCCTATATCCATTTTTGGGCTCTTCTATGAGATCACTAAAACTAGTCATTATGCATGCAGAATATCTATAAACAGCAATAATAAGCTAAACTTACTAAAGCCCTAATTTTCACTTTGAAATCATCTCCATATTCAATATTACCAATATTACTTCATCAGATATGAGATCATCGGAATTTATAAGCATTCAATTTCTCCTAAAAAAATTGTCAAGAATTTAATTTACAAAATTTATTTGAGCTCAACCCCATCTCATCCCCGTCTTGACTAGAAATACGTGGGAACTCGGAACACTTTCTTGGCATTCGCATAAAGAAAACCGGGCTTGTGACTCCCCAAATTACTTGTATCTCTCGACACGAACACGTAATAATCATAATAATAATCGTAGAAATAGGCAATAATAGAATTTTTTATCAAAGACCCCAAGAAAAAAATTCCTTTCAAAGGACACAGCCCAATAAAGAGTAAAAAAACCAAGAGAAATATCTCTCAAGAAACATATTTTACTTTGAAATATGACTGCGCTTGTGTTGAATAAATTGGTGGAAAGCTGGGAGCCTACTAGTTTGGTTGAGATTTTCAGCAAAGATTTCGTGCCTCTCTCACCTCAGGGGGTCAACCACAACAGAAGAGCACATTCTCTTTTCCACAGCCAAAAACGACTGATGATGGGATGATGCCTATGATGATGTGGTTGATTTGAATGCTTTGCCCATACAACAATGCCGTAAAACGCCATCATCCCCATCACATATATAAACAGTGATGATGATGACGCTGGGCAATAATAAAGGCTTTGCGAAGGAGCAGATGGGCCTGCCTCCTGCCTGTCTCAAGAAAAAAAGACGAAGAAAAATCAGGCTGTCATGAGAATTGTCACCTTGTTCTTTCACTTCTTCAAAAAAAATATGTTTTGGTTAGGGCTGAGTTGATATTTTGTTGGTGTGGTGGTTGCCGAGTCCCTGAGTATGAGTTGCTGCCTCAGCCCAATCTGATAGTCCAATATTTATAGCACCGGTCACGTGAACTTCGCGCAATTTGTCCTCAACGAGAACAACCTTTCACACACGTCCGTTATAGTTGACTCCAACCCCTCCAAATGAATGTATCTCTCCGCTCATATATGAATCTATATGAGAAGAAGGAGCACTCCAACTCCAAATATGTAGAAGAGCCACCATCAGGACGAGACCACGCTTTGTGTCGTTTTTTCCACTAAAAAAATCTTCCATGAATGAGCATATGTAAAGTGGATGGATGGATTGTGCGTATGAAATTAACAAGTTGATATTGATGATGAAGATGATGCAATGAATTTCATTAGGGTTTTTTAAGACAGAGAGAAAAATGCTGTTAAAATCACTCTTTCAATCTCCATTCTTGTGCTCTAGCATAGCTCAATCATCACCACCAGCCATATACCATCCCTTATTTCTCAGAGTCCCTCGTCAACATTTTTTCGTGTATTTTATTACCCTTCTGTGTTTAAATCAGGGCTCAATCCTGTAAGCCTCAAACTAATAATAATACACCCACATAAATATTCGAGAGGGATTCTCATTTTCGTCCCCATTTAAAGTCTGCTTACCTGCTTCAATTTCTCTATTTCGTAAATTAGCCTCATCTCGTGGAATAAATTTTGTTTCATTGTGCCCTTTTTTATTTATTCCTTTTTTCCCTATCGAACGTTGATATCTTGAGTTGATTATAAGTGAAACAAATTGTATTTAAGAAGAGGGAGAGAAATGCATAGGTATATAGATGGTTGACATAAGGAAGTGCATGTTAGTTTGTCCCTATTTGTCTTCCATCCTTGTTTATCCGTTCATCAGTCAACAAGGAAAGGGAAAGAGGTTTGGAGATGTTTCCCCTTTCCCAAAACAGAAAATTTGTTTTAAAGCTCGAGTTTGTTTAGGAGTAATAAGGGAAGGACAAGGATGGACTTTTTTTTCATTCTCTTCCCTTTTCGGATGAATTTGTTGGGTGCACTTGATTATCCTTATCTTGCTCCTTGGTCTGGTTGAAGGAATTGAAGTCGAAAGGTGTATTTTAAACCTCAATGCAAGAGATGATATAACCTTTGGAAAACTTTACGATGACACAATCAAAGATGAAAGAGTAAGAAAAAGTCAAGTCACACATTAATTTTATTGTTACAACTACACAAGAACAAGTTGTTTTTTATTGGAGCTTTGTGATTAGGGAAGAACCCATTTGTTTCCCTTTTTGTTCGAGGGAAAATATTTTGATTTAGTTAGTCAGACAGGAGATCAGAATGCTCATGTGAACACTTATAGCTTGACACATTTGTTTACTTTAAAAAAACATCTAAAAATGGTCCATTTTACGTTCAATGCGTGTATTGTAGGCTCTTTTGAACGAATACGGTATTTAAATGTGATGACCTGAAGGATTTTGGAATCATGAATAAAAATAAATTATGAAATTGTCACCTAATTCCGCTAAGACATCTTGTTTAAAATAAAGTTGGATTATAATTTTCCAAAAGGATTAAACTGGGCTAAGTCACGATGATCATTTAGCTTATGACAAGCCAAGCAGGGTAAGAGAATACAAAAATGTGTAAATGTTCGAAACTAGTGAAAATCTCGCTAAGGTAGAAACGCAACAGCACAGACCCAGCATGAAGCTCGACAAGAGGAATTCATTATGGGGGTAATTAGCGTAAAGAAACGTGACATATGTCACCGATGCACATCAAACCATAAAATGATATGACAGCTAATCCCACACATCTAACCCTGAACGGAGGGAAGCGCATCGGAGCAATCAAGTAATTGTTATCATCGGTGCCGGTGCGGCGCAATTCTTCTGGAATGAGTTGTGTCGGCTGTTTCTCTATCTTTTAAAAATAGGAACAGACACGCTGACAGGAAATACGGAACGTTGTGCTTCACGTTCCAATTTTACTGGCTTGAAAGGCTTATGAAAACGGCTTTATAAGCAATGGAATAGCTGCACCAGCCTAAGAAATTTAATGACAGTATTGAACTCGAATAGTTAAGTGTATTTTGGTTAGAGGTGGAAGGTGTGGCAATGCAATAGAAAATTCGATGGATTGGGAGATATAACACCGTTATTATAATTTTTTGGCAATTCTAATCCGACTGAATATTCAGATAAAAGTGGCAAAATAGTTGCAACATTTAACTGAATAATGATACATTAGATAAAGTGAATGTAAATTGTTAGTTGTTTTTATGATGATATGATTTTTGTGGATCATGTACACTAACTACATTAGAATGCTTCATTTGTACTTTTGACTCAAGAAATGTGATGTTAAAGTCAAGTCATTGCATTCGTTTTATAACTGAGATTTTGAATCCTATTAGTTAGGATTATTTACTATACCAGCACCTTGGAGCATGTCGGTAAAAAGAGTTCTTTTAAAAAGGCATATTTTGAACATGATGGAAAAGAGTAAAGACGACAGGTTCAGTCTAGCAGCAAGAAAATTGTAGAATGAGTGGAGACACTTGTGGTTCAGTTCACTTGACTTCCACTTGACTGATCGACTAGCTATACATGTAAAAATCTATGCTTTCGTGAACTGCTGTACCTAAACGTAATATAGTTTCCTCGTGAGAGTTTCTGCTGGAGCCTTTAGCTCTCTTTCACTTGACACTTCTGAGATTGATTTCTTTGAGAATATGACTCCGAAAATTCATTTTCCAGACAAAGTTTTAACTTTTCTCATTGCTTGTACGATTTCCAGTTCAGCGGAAATCCCAGTAAATGGAAGAGAAGTCACAAACTTCATGAAGGAAGCTTTCCAAAATGTGGTGGATTGGTTACTTTACTTTAATAGTTGATCGATGGCGATAAGAAAAACTCGGATAATCCAAACTAAACAACGCTGCAGCATGCGTATCCTAAAGTATCATTTTTTAAATTGCTGGCAAGTTATATTTTATACGAAAGGGAACTTTTCGTAGATCCGTCTGAAAACAATATTCATATTTACGTTGCAAACGACAGGTTGCAAAAAAATACATTTGTTTTGTATATGCCATGTTAAAATGGGCTATTGCGTGTGCGACATTTTCAGAACTGCGCATCTGTCTGACTGAACCTGGTACTGACAAAATTCTGCTCTGAAATAATTCTAACCTCACAAGACGCTGCGAGACAATAAGCATCTGCGAGACTCAATTAAATTAGTAAGATCAAGAGAATCTTCTTGTTAGATTACACTGAAAAGTATGATGATCCTAATTTTATTGCAAATTTTAGAGTACCTAAAGCTAATCGTCAGTACTACGCTTCTTATCACCCCTTCCATATCTTTCTTTCATCGATTTTTTTATAATCCAAACAAACTAAAAAAAAGTTAGCTATAAACATACTTTGTTCATTCATGAAAAATGATAAATACATAAAACTGTCTAAATCTGGACTCCACTATTCGTGGACCACACCGACTCTGCAGTTGTGCGCAGATCGACAAGGATGTTGACAAAAGGAGAAAAATAAGTATTAAACTTATAAATGACTTATGTTCATTTCAAAATTACAACATGTGGCAGCATGTTCGCTCCTTGTCGTGTCCCCATCCCTTTGGCTGATATGATGATGATGATAGCTAAATCGCTTGTTTATACTGTCATAGTTGACCAGCTGCAGTAAACCAATTCAAGTTTTTTACGAGTCTGAAAGAAAAAAATACGAATTCATTTTTTTCCTTCTTTCTTATATCTCATACATAACGTAAACTTTGCGTAAGGAGGGGTTGTTGACGATTGTCTTTGCAAGAGTTGCAAAGTTAGCGTATCATTGCATAAATAAATTCTTTCAGTTTTTATTAATAATAATATCACAAATGCATGGGTTTGTTAAAATGTTTGCATTTATGAGCTCATTTGTGCTTGAAAGGTAAGCTTTTGGATTTAAGTTGGTTCTTACGTCTTCTCGGACGAACAAAAACATCAACATTTTCTTTGAGCCTTCTTTAAAATATGATAATGAATATAAATAGGGATTTGGAAGACCACATGTGGAATATTTTTTTTAAATGTTCGTTAAAAAGGGAACATTCGGGCTTCCCATGAGAGTGGTGGAAACCTGTAAAGAAATCACATTCGACTATATGCTGATGGCACGAAAAATGTTGAGTATTTTTCACCAGCCAACTCATTTTCACGAATGCAATGCGGGCTCTTGTTCCTTTCCTTGTTCATTTCATCCTCATCAGTGCAATGTGATGATGGTGAAATGCCGGAACGGTTGTTGGGAGTTGGGATGGGTTCTCTGATGGAGTCATAGTTTTAGACATGCTGTGGATGATGATGGATCTCGTTTGAGAGCCCATAACACTTTGAGAAAGCCTATTGCATAGTGGTTGCTCTTATTCCCCAAACTCCCACGTCTTCATTTAGGAGGAAATTAGTAAAGTGGAGGGATGTGGACGTGAGAGTACAAGACTTTTTATCGCGTCGTGGCAAAATCTTAAAACATTTTGCTACAGATTTCTGGCCAATGTAGCCTATTTATACCTTTTTGTCTGGAGATCTCTCTCTTTTGTGGGTATTTTGATGAGAAGAGGGTTTGAAAGTGAATAAGAAAGGGAGAGGATTTTTTCCCCTTTCATCTTCTTCCAAGCAAAAATGGCTTGTCCTGGATGGAGTGCGGGTCGTAAATAAAATAACCAAGTCTAAACACACACACATGGTCCTGAAGGGTATTCAAGGGCCACCATCGAGCTCCTTTACATGAAGAAAAAAGCTGCAACTTATTATTATTTTTAATACCATTATTATGTTGGGAGTTGGGACTTTAGGAGTGATGTGATGTGAAGTTTCTTATGTGAAGAGTGAGTGAGCTTATTTGAGTGAAGGATTTTTTTCTCTCAAAATAATAATGATGGGATCATAATGACCCTTAATAAGGCTCGGTAAGCACTCCACATGTGAAAAAAGGGCAGAGGAGAGAAGCACTTTGGAATAACAAAACAAAACAGGGAAAATACATTTCCCTTCTTGTTTCACGCTGGATAAAAGTGCAGGGCTTTTCAGAATGCGGGACAGTGAGCAGGACTGTTCCTAAAAGTGCCACCACTAGCCACCAACCACCACCATGCGACCGTCATGTATGTTTGGTTATATGTTCAGTTTCATAAGGTCCTTTCACGTAAACAGACTGTATAGTCATGTATTCGTGTAAACGTTAAAGTAATTTATAATTACGAAAGCAGCTACTTGATTAATCCTAAAATAGCATCAAGGTAAACTAAACAATCTTCACTTCTTATTCCAAAAACTAAAAATGAAATTGATTGAACTTAGCAGTAAACCATTTTACACAATTACACGTCTACATAACTGCAGTCTTTCTGCGTGAGCGAACCTACAAGTCTTGATAGGGTCAGTAGGGTAATCTGTGATTGTGTGAATGGAGCTAGTCCCTGTAGGTTCACTGATATTTCAGCATGTTCCCGCAAAGGGATGCGAAGGGACGTTTTCCTTCTCAGTCACAATCCTGAACTTGTTCGCACTCAAAGTGTCTCAGTATTTCCGTTCGTCCTTTTCTCACTCTTGTGGATTGCGGAGTGAGACCATAGTCATATAACCTTATTATGTAGTTGTCGGGAATACATGCGTTGTATTGTATAATGATCATAATTATTTTATGACAATGTTTGTGCTAAGTGTCCGCAATCATTCTCAATGGTGGTGATAGTTGTCCAACAATTTGGCTCACTTCAGTAATAAAAATATCTTCAACTAATTCACAGCAATAAAGTCATCAATGCATTCATCACAAAAAGTGGTCATCGCATACAGTGCTCATGTATGACTGTGGTAGGTATTCTCATCATAATCATAATTATTTACAAAAATATGTAGGGCACGAAATGTGCATTTACCTTATCGGCGACAAGTGGCTTAATGAATGCAAATAAACAAGGAGGAACTTCGTATGGGCAGAGAATAATTCATAACTCCCAACTCCTAAAAAAGCAACCAGAGCCTAAATGAATTTATTTGGCAGTGCGCGTTTGTGACAGTTGAAATAAATTAAATATTCTGTTGGAAACCTCACTATCATTACTCAAGCCTAACACTCGTCCTCCTGATATGATGATGGACAATGTCGATAAGGGAGCTTCTCAAATGTTAAATTTATGTAACCTCACAGGACTGACAGATACCTACAAGCGAACCATGCAATAACCTTGTAGGCATTCAATCCGCTTCCAACTCAATCTTCTCCTAACCAATGTATAATTCCTTGTCAGAAGAGTTGTCAAAATCTTCTTGTTTTCGTTGGAGAAACAAGAATTCTCAGCGTATGTATGTAACTACTTTACATTATTCTTCTTACGTGAATAAAATTGTGGAGTGAATTGTGTCTTTTTGAAAGTGCTCATGTGCTCACAGCTCAATGGAAATGTCAATGTTTTGGTAATCCTTTTCTTTACGTTTTATCCAACTTTTTACAAGAGATCTCATTTTCAGATATATTTTTTCTGTTTTACAAAACCTCTGAAAAAAAGTAAGAGAATGGCTACATTCTGATGATTACTTTTATTGCTAACACTGTTGTTCTGCTGTGAAGACAATTGTTATTATTACAACTATCATTAAGGTACACACATTCATCCTGAGCATGATGCATAAATATACATGGCCATTGTACCTTAATCTCCCAGTTTAAGAAATTTTTTTTCCCTCTTGCTCAATGCTCATCTTTGTGGAATTCCTTTGGCTTTTTTTGTCTTTTTGTCCTGTTCATTTCATTTTATATGTGTTTTTTTTTTCGTGAAAAATGTGCATTGAAAATGGGCGAGCAACCGGTTCCTCTGATTATTATTACGAAGCTCTTTGCAGGACAGTCGAATTTTTAGTTTTTGCTGAGGAGAAATGGAGAAAATTATCATGATATGATGATGATCTGTGTACTTTAAGTTGACAGAGAACAAGTTGTCCCCGCAAAAAAGACATCGCTACTGCCGGGGCTGTTTTCTGCTTCTTCATAAAAGGAATGATGATAAAATTATCGTTTTTTTTTCGTATGACAAATCCAAGCTGTGGTTGAATTGGGGGAGAGCAAGGTGAATAGGTTTGCGTAGAATGGATAGTGTTGAGTTCTGTCTCTCTATTTAGCAGAGATGTGCACAATTCATTTGGATTTTTTACGGCCATTTCTATATCGCTGAATATAAACAATGCGAGAAAGAGTAATGAAATGTTTGGTTGAATGGCTGAAAGGTTTTTTTATTCATTTTTATTCCTTTGCACAGCCACACACACAGATATATGATTTTTATTTGTTCAGATAGTCAGATAGGGATAAAAATCATTGTGACTTGTCATTGGCCACTTTTTGTCGATAAACTTTCTAGAGGAGGCATACCAAGATAGAAACGAGTTGCTTATGTTTGTATATAAATAATAATAATAAAATGTTAATTATGATTATTACCGTGTGTCTGAAAGAAAGGGATAAATGGGGATACTATTAGGAGGATTTTTTAAAGCGTTTATATGCACGATAAAGAAGATATGAATTTGTAGAATGCTTTGCGATTCGATAACAGAATACGCTATTTGATGGCAAATGAATACGCCGATATAAATTTAAAATTGCTTAGCAGAATTTGAAGAATAATAGATCCATTTGGGATAAAAATCTGTTGAAATACGAAATGGGTGAATAACTATGTTCTAAAGCAAAACTGTAACCCTAATTTTTATTTGAAAGGAAATTAAGTCTAAAATGAAGCTCGATTCATATTACATTTTTCTTATCGTTCCATTCTAGGGCAAGTAGTTGCCCGCTCTGGTATTTAGTGATAAGTAGGAGGCGGAATTCTATGCATTTATTGAGACTAAATTTGCGCACATTTATCACGTAAAAATCACATATATTTTTTAATGTAATATATAAACGAATGAAAGTTTATTTTGTAGCCAATTACAGTTTAAAGATACAGAAAAATATAATTTATTTTAAATGAAGGTGCATTGGTTAACTTGCAACTGGAGAGGAGAACAATGATCATGGTTAAGCGCTGTGCTACTGACAGTCATTTTAAAGCAAAGTATTTCGTAACATTTGCCGCTATTGGAATATGGCAATTCTTAATTACTGAGTATTTTCCATTGTTTTCAAACTTTTGGTCCATTTTATCAGAAAATGCTGCAAAAAATTTGATGGATTTGTCAAAATGGGCATCGTATCAATAAATACACAAAAATGTCAAATATATGCATGAAAAACTCTTAACGAAAGGTTTTGGGATTAAAATGTTGATAATTTGTCAGAGTTTTTTTTATGGCGAGTTAGCTGAAATACGTATATGTGCATTTGCATATAAATCCGAGTCCGAGATGATCATAGGCGAAGATTTGAAAAACAAAGTATTATAATAAACCTAATATCAGCCAGTTTCTGTGACTCATATCTTACCTCTTTATTACCATATTTGCATGAGTACTATAAATACCTAATTGCTATCTTCATTTGAAACGATTTTATGATAATAACTTGTTTTAACTTCAGTACACCATGGGCCGAGTCTTTCAGACAGACAACCTAATTTCAAAAATGCATTTTGCAAACTATATAATTGCCTCCTCAATAATAGTTAATGTTTATAAATGCTCTTCCATACAGCTTCTGAATTCATGTTAGGGCGCGTTTACTACTGCAATGCAATTTATATGACAAATCATTTGCAAATTGCAATGTAGACATCACCACTGCTGATAAAATGCATTATGTCTGCACTCTGCACAAGTAAAGCTGTGACGAAAATTCAAGCGCACTTCGACCTCCTTGAGGAATTGCTAACCCTTGGCTTATCATCTTATGTATGCAAACGAATTTTCTCGCATTTGACACAAACAAAAACATTAAAGACTTGGCCTTTATCGCCCTTCTGTCTAGAACTACAGCAGTTACAGATTATGAGCAGCATCTCATATCATTTATTTATCCTTTTTATGTTCTTTCGTAATACTGCAAAACAATTCGACTAATTGTAAATATGAGAAAGAAAGTCAGTTATAACCTCATCAGCAGCAACATATATAGCTTGAATTTCAGTTTCAGTAAAATGTTGAATGAAAATATGTTTGATATACATAATGGTGTTCTCAGTACTTTTCTTTTTTTGTTAATGTGAGCTCTTTCTAAACACTTTCAGGTAGCCCAGGAAAGAACTGACCTCTCCAACACAAGCATAACAGACTCCTCCCTTTCCGACTCACTGTAAGTTTTTTATCAAAACACATTTCCTTCTCGAATTCATTCATATCATCATCATACTTTTTACGATTTTTTACTTTATACGAGAAAAAAACGAAATAGAAAGACTTTTTTTCCTATTTTGCCCTGAATTCGTTTTCAACTCGTGATTGGTTTAATATAAAAAATAAAAAGAATCTTTCAATATTCTTTATCCCACTTCTTGACCCAACTTTGAGATCTCGAGATTATCAATATCACATACAGAAATTGTAGGTGGTGGTGTATGCTCTTATAAAGGAACTTTTTTGGGGGGTTGTCTGACTGATCCTTCCCGAACGAGACAACCTTTTCAGTTTTTTCAGATGAATACGGGAGGAATGTCTTGCAACAAGTTTGTGAAGAAAAACGCATCTGCCACGTATAAATAAGATCCCGATTTTTTAAAATGCATTTGTTCTGATAACACAACCCCGTCATTGTGCGATATTACGCTGAGGTTGCATGAGGAATAGCATATTAGACATATGCAGACAGTTTAGGAATGGGAAGCCCCCTTGTCTTGTCTGTCTTGTCCTGGATGTCAATTTGGAACAAGGGTTTTCTTAAAGCAAACACCAAAACATTTTCTTATTCTTTTCGAGAGCACATTACACAAGTAATTTACGGGCCGGCATCTTCCAGCGCAACAAAGTATTTTCTGGTAGTGTGACTCCCTCACTGCTACAAGTTGTACGGCTGAACTTTCCTCATTTCACTTTTTACCATTAGTATGGGTCATGTGGAACCCATGTGTGGAATAGAAACCTTTGTAAGCATGACTTTTTAAAACGGGGAACTTAGAATTTATGAATATAGACCAATGTCTGTCATACCACCACCTCCACTTTAGCATCATCTACACAACTGCGCTCTGTTGTGTAGATGTACCCTTTCAAATTGAATAATATTTATTATGGAAGGGGTCAGGGGCACATAGAAAATCAATGATATTTAAAAAATGAAGTG
>JAQGAH010001381.1:0-14880 GCA_034696885.1 Lepidocyrtus paradoxus
GTCCGTGCAGACGGAAATGACTCAGGAGTTGGATTTTGTGGTCCATCATTGGACATTAGCTGGCTTATATATATGATTGGTTTCATGTGATATTTGTTCCTTACCTAATGAGTTGTTGGAGGGAATTCATAACGGTATAAAAGAATAGTTGCGCCATATACACTTGTATTCCAAGGCCACCCCAGCAAAAGAACTCGAACCAGAGCTCAAATAGGAATGAAATGGATAGCGTGGCTGGATACAAGCTTCCGGAATAGAACATTTCCGGGAGATAAGCGAACTGGTACCAGTAGCTTCGATGGAATTTTATGAAAAGTGGTCTCATTACTCCAATCGTGGACGTTATGCAAACTATTCCGTACAATAGCATGGTGCGATTTAAAGATGCTCTTTGCTTCATCAAGATATTTCTTGGAAGAAAGTCTACCAATATGAAAAAATGCAATTTAAACTATGTATAGTTGATGGATATATACATAAACAAGGAACATAATAAATTATGATTATGCAACTTTACGAACCTTTTGCGAAATAATTGGCAAGCTGGATCGTTTCATTTAATATTTTTATCACTTGATCCCGTTTGAATACAAGGATGTACTGGAAAGACGTTGCATACGTGTATAGCACGATGAAGTATGTGTGGATGATTAAAATTACGTATTCTTTGTGTACCAAATAGACGCTCCACTGGTTACCTAATTGCACAGCGTACATTATAGCTGAGACTGGGTAGCCTATTTGAAATAGGTACCATATTAGTAAGTGAATTCTGTTTGTTACTGGAACGAAATGTGGATCTGGGGCCGACTGATTATTCCAAACAAACTTTATCGACAATGATGCAAAAATGCTAAAGAATCTAAACACGAGTTTTACAAAATTACGCTTCATGGTTTCCTTTTTTGCAAAAACTAAAGTGGTTATAGGCGAAATACTCCAACTGAAATGATAATACATAGATGAAGTACAATTCATTCACCCGTCTCAGATACTTGAAAAGGTTCTTGTTTATGTGCCTTTACGCTCATTAGTGAATCGTAAATATTGTAGTACAATTACGATAGAATAAGTAAACGTCAATTTATATAAGTAAGGTGGCTAAATAACATTTTCCCCTCTCAATTAAAACCTACATATACTAACTAACTATTTATTATTCATGTCTCATTAAATACTCCAAGTTTTCTGAAACTGCTGTAAGAAATTCATAATCGCTAAAGCCAATAAAATGCATCATGTCTGGGTGGGGGTAATTAACAGGAATAATTCGTATAATTGGTATTGTGAAAATGAGAGGACGATTTGCTACACTTTATTTATATTGTTTGATTGTTTTTTTGACATTATCAAACTAAATATATACAAATGTATATTAACTTAAGTAAGTATTTACAAAAAATAAAAATTAAGTAATGAGAGTTTCCATTCGATTTCGGCCAGCAATCATGTTTTACTAGTTGAAGCCTTTTTGCCATCACTAGCCTCTTGCTCCTCATTGTCCCAATTTTCTTCCTCTTCGATTTTCCTCTTTCTTTTGTTTTTAGCTGAATGATTAATTCCATGTCGGATCATTCTTCCAGCCGCTTCTGTGTTGACCTTTGGCCTCTTCGATTTATCCTTAATTTGTTGAAGTCTTTGCATCTGAGCCTTGATTCTGTCGAGCTCTTCCTTAACTTTGTGCTCCTTCAGATCTTCGCCCATGCTTCGGAGGTACACTATGGAAAATTGAAGCGTAAATCGTAATTAAAACATGCATCTTACTTGGAACATACGTTTATAATATTATTTTGCAAGAACATTGTAAATGTCGACTTACTCCAATATAACGAATTATATGCGTAGGCTATCGTCACATCAAACTGGGCTCTTTCTAAAGGCGCCATCTGAAAGAAAGAAAAATATCAGCGTCTTCATTATAATGACAATAATACAAATATGAGACCTTTTAATTGATGACTGCTTATTTAATGTTCCTTCTTAAAATTCCTAATGTTATTCCACTAATTCTTCGATTTCGATGTTACTCACCTTCTTAGTCATAGTTTCGTAGTCCTGCCCCTCCAAATTCCCGTAGAAGTCGTCAATACTGATGAGCCCTTCATTGACCTCCTTGAGCTGATCCTTCACGTCTTTATCGAGGGACCCCATCACTTATGAATTGATAATTCGCTCGATTGATATAATTGATATAAACTGGCTTGACGTTTGAAGTTCTGGTTATCAACTTTACTAACTAAAAACAAAACTTCGTACTAATTTTAACTACTTCACTTTACTATCTCCCCCTCTGACAAAATGGTTTAAAAGTCTAATAATTTTAAAACAATCACTGGATAAGGTACAACAGTTTATAATGTCTCATTAATTACAGTAAGTAAAAACACATGTGCAATTGTGCAATGTTGAGTTGAGAATAAGTTGTATGAATGAGTACATCTGATCAAATGCATGTGAGATGGGAGTGCACATGTGAAGTTTGTAAACAGCGGCAATAGAACAACAAGCAGCACCGGCCGAACTTTCTCTTCTCATGCCTTGATCTTGTAAATGGACTTTAGTGAGTGAAAGTGAAATACACACGTGTTTTCGAACTTGTCCTTGTGCACGCATGTAATTAATTATCATCCGTGTTCGAAAGACTGTTCTGTTCATGTTCATCATCTGATCTTGACTTATATTTTAGTTTTATTACAAACTATTAAAATTCAATTCATTTTAACTTCATTGATTGTTTTTGTATAAGGTATATTATAAAACATACGAACTTTAACTGTGATCGCTATTAAAATTCAGGGAGGAATTAAGTGACGAAAGTGAGGTCAGGATGGAGATTATGATAAAACAGAATAAGGCTGTGAAAACAGCGATAGTTAAGGAGCTGACAGATTACGGTTGCTGTAACCTCTGTATACTGAGGTACATCGGGAATTCGGACAGTTATACTTATCGGCAGGATGAAGCGGATGTGTTGAAGGTTAATATTTATACCGTAGTTTAGTTTTTAATTTTTATTTACAGCGGAGGAAACAGAAACATTTATGATTGTGTAGGTTCGAAATTGAGGCTAGTTGGTAATTTTATAATTTTGTATATTTTTGTAGCTACTTTACAAGGACCAGGAACTTTTAAATGGAAGTGAAGAAGCAAAAGTTGACAATGGAAAGGAGGAAGAAGGGTTATCATCTCAATGCTCGGAACCACCTGCAAAGGTTCTAAAGAAGAGCCCCTGTACCAGTTGCTTAGGCTTGTTGGATCCTAACGTTGGAACGTCAGAATCTGTACTAGATCAGGTACACACAGGATCAGTAACTCTGTCACTTTTTTCCAGTTCGGAAATTGTTACATAACTAACTCCATATAATTTGTTTTTTAAATAGATTGCCCAAGTTGTGCTGGAGGCAGACATTCAAGCTAAATCGTATACAATTAACCTTAGCCTGCCGGTTGCGATCCAGTTCCGAGCCTACTTTGTTTGGCATCGCTTGACAGAAGTACGAAAACATTTTCATAATTATTAATTAATTGGCGCCTTGCCTGTATTAAAAATTAAAATTAAATATTTTACTTTTATTTAATTCATTGTGTTATGTTTGCAGAAGTTTCCAAAAGTTTACGGCTGCTATCCAAACATGATGCCTGAAGGAGTGTGTCTGAAGAATGCTTGGAAATGGGTTTGCACTGGAAGACTAAAGGATAAAGTCGATGCAGACACTGATTGGAGCACTGATGGATGCTTGACAGTGAATGTTAATCTAAAATATGAAGATAATAATACTGAATGCTCACATTTGTAAGTAGAAATATAGCGGTTACATACATTGCAACTGTTCCAGTCTTTTAACGAGATTTTTATGATTTCCTAACTTTGTTCATTCCTAATTGTAGAAGTAGACAGTTAAAGATTTCTGGCAGTCGCCCTTCTAAAACAGATGCATCGAGGAGTAGTGTAGATGCCCTTCTTAAGGATATGAGTATTTTCGAATTCAAGAGAAAATTCGGTGATGCGCCGCCCGCGGCTTCGAAATATGTAACTTTAGATGGAATTAGCTGTGTTCACGTTCCAATTTTTATTGCAGGTAGGTACTGATTTCAGTCATTTCAAGTATTCGCATTTGTACATGATTAGTTAATTTTTATATAAATTAAGCAGATGCATGTTCAACTTTCTTCCAGGTCGGTATAATAAATTTTCTAGAAATGTAAGTCAGAGTCCATGGATCATTGACGGTGAACGGGTTCATGATGGATCGGTGGAGGAGTTGATTTCGGAACATGTTTTACCCTTAACAATGGCTAAAACTGAAAAATTTTCTGCGTCGGGACGTGAAGACGTTGATGTTAGAATGTTGGGTCAGGGTAGACCATTTCTTATGGAAGTGATTGAACCGAAACGGACTTTATTCACACAAGCGGACATGTCAAAACTAAGGGATAAAATTAACCAGAGTACAAAGCTGATTCGTGTTCGAGATGTTCAGCTCATTGATAAGTAAATATGTGGACAAACTACACTACAATAACATCATAATAATATTTCCTCAATTACAATTGATTAATTACTCAAAAATGTCAACTAATGTGTATTCGTTTCTAAATAGAAAATCTACAAGCAACATAAGGGAAGGCGAAGAATTTAAAACCAAGAATTATTGCGCTTTATGCATCATTCCAGGGGTAGAGATAACTCCAGAAATAATTGACAAGCTGAATAACACGCCATTGCCCATAGTACTCCAACAAAAGACGCCCATTCGAGTGCTCCATCGGCGGTCGTTAGCCACAAGGGAGCGTTCCATTTACGCTATGAAAGCTGTTCCAATAGTTCCAGTGACAGATAAATCTAAATATGCTTTCAAACTTCATGTAAAGACTCAAGCTGGCACGTACGTCAAGGAGTTTGTTCACGGAGATTTGGGAAGAACCAAACCATGCATTGCTGAAATTCTTGGGTGCAACGCAGACATTGTTTCATTAGATGTTGAGGTATGCTATGCTCGTACACTAGAAATTATTGAATTGAATTGATTACACATAATTGAAAGCTAGAAATTGTCAAATGTACGACTACCTAGTCTTAAAATACCTATTTGATTCATACAGGATATCGATTTCCCTTGGCCACCTGCAATCGACGAATAGCTCCTTGATTTCTCCTTGTCCTTGGAACTTTCTACAAAGTGCACCCTAAGACTTGTTTGGATACATAAATGAAGGAAATGCGATTGATCTACAGGCGTATTTTATTCACAGTATGATTATTTGTTTTTATCTATTGTATTTACTTTCATATGTTTATTGCTCGTATTATAAAAGTTTCACATTTTATTGTCCCTTTAAATTCATTTGCCTTACATTTCGTTTTTGTCTGGCTGGACATTCATAAAGTCTTTCTAACTTTCCAATAACGGACTGTCCCACTTTCCCTTTGTGCTATTTACGTACTTACCCATAAAATGTGTCCTTATTAATATATTTATCCCCCAAGGACTAGTGCCAGAAAGAATCCCCAAATCATTCATCATTTCTGCTTCATTTATCTATTTTCGTGTATATTTATCATCATTTCATTATTACTCAACAAAATTTAGATTTAGTCCGAAAGACATTCCTTTCTAACTCATTCATCAAAATCCATACCCTTTCCCTAACAGAATGCAGGTCCTGAACTTTCAGTTATACCATCGAGCCTTCCTTGCACCCACAAAACCCATCATAACTGAAAACTCAAGTCTCTCTCGCCCCTTTTTTCTGTAAAAATCTGAGGAAAAGGAACAACCATATCAGTACAACAGTACGATCTAACAGTAAACCCATTCATCTAACAGTAACAGCAACGGGTACAACAGAACTAGAGGCATTTCTCTCTCGAAAAAATCCTCTCGTTCCCAATCCTCACAAAAGGATATTCAATCTCTTCTCCCATATCATTTCATAACTCTGCAGACAAAAATATTCCGCACTCTTCATGAATCCGTTTCAACTTTACGCAGAGCTTCAACAAAGCACTCAATCCTAGCGTGTTATATCATCGCCTCGCCACCAACCAAGAGCCTTTTTCCCCTATTTAGTACATTTCATGCTGAAACGAATGCAGTAAAAACACAAGTTTAGTTAGGTTACATTTGATAAATAGTGTAGGATAGTTTAACGATGAGAAATAAACTGAATTTTCAGACTCATCCTGATTAGTTGAGTCTCGCCTTCTCCTCCTGACTACATCATATCATCCTCGTCATCATCATCAGCCCATTAAGTTAAGCTTATATAACTCAGGGAATGAGTTGTTTTTTTTCTAACGAGAACAAGATAAGGGATGTGGAGACGGTTGTTGGTTGCGGTTAAAAAATGGACGTGGTTGGTTCTTGGTTCTACACAGAACTCATTCTCCTTCACATAACTTATTTAACAGAAAGCTTTTTACTGGTACTGGCATTTTTTTCTTCATTTCAGCAGGTTTTTTCTGTTATGCCATGGCATGATTACAGATGTGGCTGTTACAACGGCATCAAATCAACTTGTTTTCATATGGCTTCTCCCCTCGCTCCCTCACACATCCTCTTAACCACCGCACACCACCGCCATATGAAACAGCCATAACCACCTTCATCCTTCTAACATACATAGCAGGGGAGAGTTTCAAGCAGGATTGGAGCTTTATCTCAAATGAATGTATGATTCATTTCATATAAAAAAAATCGCCTCCCAGTACGCCAGCTTAACTCAACAACATACAACATTTTTTTTCTGCATGGTCCGGTCAACATTCAACACCGAAGTCATAGCAAGGAGGACGAAAAAAGCATATGAATAGGCGGAGAAACTGGGAACGCAACTCAACGCAGTCATGTAACAGCCAAGTGCTATGGATGTATTCTGCGGTATGGCTTCGGCAGCTGATTCCGTTACTGCCGTTATGCATACCCTTGTCATGTATTTATGAAACAAGTTGTGGATGAAAAAACTGGTCTGGGGATCTGCGTTGTTTTTTTGGCTGTTGCCGTGCGTATGCGCCTAGTTCTGTAACGTAAGCCGAGTCTAACTATCTTCATCATTATCCAATCTGCATTAGCATAGTTAGCATTTTAGCATCATCATCGTCATCATCCGCAGCTCTAGAATTAGTTGGTTTTGCGTTAAGCCTTTCTCGCTTGTCCATTCCAAACAGGACGGGGAGTTTGAAGCGTTGAAGTGAGTTGAAACGGGGAGCTAGGAGCGCAAAAGCGTTAAATGGGCAGGATGATTGTGTGAGTGGAATGGATGGTGGTTCTGGTGGTTGAGGACCAGGATGATCGAGATGAGATAACGTGAAGGAGAATAGTCGTAGTTGTGTCTGCGCTTGCGCTAAAAGGTCTCCTTATCGGTTGTCGTTAGGCTGTGTAGTTAGTTACTGGTTTAACGTTGTAGTGGGTAGTTTTTTTTTCGGTGACGAGGTTCTTCAGAGGCTGTTGGAAGAATTATAACAGTTTATGTTGAATGTATAGAGAATCTATATATTTTGTGCGAAAGTGACTTAAAAGGGGCAATTTGGAGAGTGATTAAATAGGGGAGAAGAAAAGGGTAAGGCGATTTTAATTTTGTTGGAAGGAAGGGTCGGTTGAAAATTAATTGGTGGGGATTGTGGTTCGAGAAAATTGTTGTAAAATATTTGTGTTTTTTTTACTCCAGCATTTTTTTTTCCTGAAGAAGATTCAAGATGGCTGGAACATCAACTTCGGTGTTTAACTCAATTAACTCCTCCCATTCCCATCACCCACTCCCCTCCCATGCGCTTCCAAAGCTGTGCCTGTTCTGTTTGAATCCTGCTCATTTCACCCCTGAGAAGTCTGCTGGAGGGACTGACTGGACGAGGACTTACTTTCGGCAGTTTTTGTGGAAGTACTTGATTGGGGATGATATGGTGAAGATCAGCGAGTTCACTGGGAATCAGTTGAGGAATACTGTTCCACCATTGTGCTCAACCTGCCATGACAAGTGTATCCAGTTGGCGAGCTATCACGAGGAGTTTGAGAAAATTCAGGATGAGATCATGCAGATTAGCGAGAACCTGTTGGAGGGATGGAAGAAAAAGGATACATTGTTGACAAAGGGGGAGTATGATATGGCTGTTCGAAACGCATCCAAGGCGAGACCAAAGCCTCCGGCGAATAGGTTTATCAAAACCCCTGTAAATCAAAATCAGCAAGCGTATCCAAGTTTTGAAACTGTTCAAATGTATCAGATTCTCAGAAGTAAGCAGAATGATGAATGAATTTTTCTAGTTGAAGCCAGTTTTATTGATAGATTTGATCAATATTATATCATTGTTGTGGATAAAGCTAAATTGTATTTTTTTTTTAAATTTTAGATCCGGGTCATGTCCGCATTCCATTATCCTGTTTGAAGAGTTTTAAATTCACTGAATTAAAAAACCCTATCACGAAAAAATCTCCTATCGGTCCCAAAATTATGGGAGGTGGTTCCAAATTCATGATGAATCCACCCTCGCTTCTCGCAGAAAAGGCTGCTGCTTTGATGGCTTCCGCTGCTGCAGCGACCGCCATGCCTTCCATGCCTAAGATGACACCAATGCCTTCAGTTCCGAAGAGATACTGGATCAACGACGTTCAAGTAGAAATGCTTGCTCCTGGGGGAGCGTCCAACTCCAACTCTGATGAGGACGTCTACGAAGAGGAGGAGGAGGAAGATGAGTATATCAAACAGGAGCATTCTAACCACATTCCAAACAATAGACAATTCACAATTCAACCAGTTAAGCTTCCGACTTTGAATAGTAAAAGGCCAAAGCTAAAGATGGAAGAAATTGCTGTGGAACCGGAAGTGGAAGAATATTACGATGATGATATGGATCAAGCGGATGATGGGAATTGTGTGAATTATGTGTAAGTTTTTTCTCTGTAATTTGAAAGTGAAATAAATCATGTTCGCTCATTAATCTGATTGTCTTGATTATGGACTAACCAAGCCTTTTATATTTTTATAGACAAATTGTTGGCAACAACAGACAGAGTTATGAAGACGAAGAAGACGTTTTGGACGACTCCAACGAAGAGTCCCAAACGTACTATGACGAAAATGGAGAGGAAATCATGTATGATGATGATGAGAATGGAATGTATGAAGACGAAGAATTTGGGGACTCTTCAACCCACCAATATTACAATGGCCGACCCAATCTCGAGCTTGAAATAGTTGATCAGAACAATCAAAAGAAACGGAAACGCGTCTTTGTCCTTCGAAAAGGGAACTGGACTGCTGAAGAAGACCAAATGATTAGCCAAATTGTAACTCAAGAAGGACCTAAAAATTGGTCCAAAGTAGCTCTTCAGTTAGGAACTGGGCGTACTGGCAAGCAAATTCGGGAGAGGTGGACGCATCACTTGAATCCAGAAGTTAACAAGGAGCCTTGGAGTGAAAAAGAAGACATGGTTTTAATGCAGGCTCATGCTCGCTTGGGAAATCAGTGGAGTCGTATTTCCAAACTCTTGCCAGGAAGAACAGACAATGCTGTGAAAAATCATTGGAATGGAACTCTCAAGAGAAAAGCACAGTTGATGCAATTGGGTAATGGACAGTGATGATGGATGATTAAAGAATGAAATATTATATTAGGATATAAGTGCATATGCAATATGCATTTGTTAACCGTTCTTCTTTTTCGTATATATATCATGTAAATAGTTTACTACTTGCATGGCCACAAATTCTTCATTTATTGTGAACTTTCTGTTGTATATTTTTATTAGGTAAGCACTTTCCATGTTTTCCATAATTGTAATTCTTATTCTGTAGAGCTGAACTCTCATCGCATACATTCTAAAGTCAAAATGTAAGACAATTTAGTGAAATGTAAGTAACTAGAGTGTAAGATATAATTTTTAATAGTATTTTTTATTACGGATATAAATATTTTTTGTCGGAGGTATCATGTAAACTTGAAAAGTGATTGTAGAAATAGTTGTTATAATTCTAAGAATTCAAAAGTACTGATTACGTATAGAATATATTATATAGTCGCGCTTTCGTTGATTTTCCAACTATCCATTCTTGTATTTCTTTCTGGAGGGATATTGAATATTCATGAATATAGATGTTTTAGTCCACTCCAAAGGCCACTTTGGACTGCCACGAAAGTTACAATTCAATTCCAAATCGAACAATGGAAAGTAGATGTAAGCACTTAATAGACGTGTATATAATTCTTGTTCACATTATCGAAATGTACAAATGTGTATTAATTGACTTGATTGTTAATATGTATATATGAAAGTTGCGTCAGTAAAAATGTTATTTTATTCTTCCAATTTTAGCTGTTCCGTGTCCCAGGCATATCAATTTAATTTCGTGATTTCATTAATTATCATTCATTTAAAGAATTGTCATAAAATTCATAAAAAATAATTTAAAAAATCCTCCCTTATCCTTTTGTCCAGTGGGGTATTTATAACTTGTCCCCCAAGTATTTGGAAGAAGTTTCCTTGTTCAGTTAAATCGCGCTTATGTGTGATCCTTTTTATAGTTTACAATTGAAAATTCGTCAAAAAAAAACTTAGCAATGATTTATCAGCTCGGCTTTCCTTAATTTTACTTCATATACAATAATTGAAAGCAGCTTGTCCATCGACTTTGGAATACGTATAGATTTATGTATTCTGTTTTGTCAATATTCATTTACATCATCAGTGAAAGTTGTCATCGATATTTGTACTGCAGAAGCAAGCATGTAGAAGGATAAAGCAATGAGAAGAAAGTGAAGAGCATCAATTCCCGTGTCTGCCAACTTAGATTACCTCTATAGACCTTAAAACTTCAATCAGATTCGTTCAGACTACCCCAATCACAGTTATTGTGACGTTTTTGCTGAAAATACGTGAACTTTAACTTCTTGCCAAAATGGTAAGTGACGATTAATTGAGTAATGGTAAATATTCAAAGACTATTGGCAAATGTTTAAATCATTCATGGTAATAAATTATAGGATGGGCTAGTGGAGCCTTCCATGCCGACATTGCCCTCGGCCATCAACGCAATGAAGCAAACCGCTGACCCTCCTACAAAGCAGCCGAACAAGCAATCTGCCAACTATGAGTATCGTAGAAGCTCCTATGAAGAGAAGACTTTCACCGGGATCGCCTCCACCAGACTCACATTTCGCAAGTCTCAATCTCGAAGTGGGACACTGGACGATATAACCAAGGAAAAGGAAAAGAACATGTTTGGGAAGGTGGTGCTAACAGCTCGGCAGAAAACAGATATTGCAGACGCATTCAATGCCTTCGACGTAGAGGGAACTGGCTATATGTCCTTGGTTGACTTGAGGGTCGCGCTGAAGGCGCTGGGGTTCTCGGCGAGGATAGAGGATGTCAAGAAGCTGCTCGAAGGATACGACATCGGGAGCTCGGAAAGACTTTGCTACTCTGACTTTTTGAAAATTATTGAGTACAAACTGGAGGAAAATGATACAAAGGAGGATTTGCACAAGACCTTCAAGCTCTTTGATAAGGATCATTCAGGGGCCATTACCTTTGGCAATTTGAGGGAGGTTGCGAATGAGTTAGGGGAGGACATTAATGATGAGGAGATTGCAGTATGCTTCAACTAAACATTTAATTTATCGAGTCCTAACTTGGTTTCCTCGAGAAAAAATGTTTTTACGAAACTGCATATAACGATAATTATCATTCTTTCACAGGAACTTCTCGCAGAGGCAGACTTGGATGAAGATGGAGTGGTGAATGAGGAGGAATTTATAAAAATCCTCAAGAAAGAGAGGCTATACTGAGCTGACGACTTATTCGAAACAATGTGTACATGTCCTTTATAAATGGCTTTTTAGCATGTAATACTTGTCGAATGTACTTAATCTGAATAATGCTTATCGTTAGATCCATATGTGTAATACAGGATAAATCCAATTACTCTGCTCTGCGTATGCTGAATTGATGTTAAGCTCTTATTGTCATTTACAGTGATTACAATAAAATAAAGTATTACATCAAACATATCGATTATCGATGGCTTTACTGACAGAATACTAATAATAAGTAATAAGTTGGTTTTAAAGACTATGTATATACGATAGAAGACCATACATAAGTTATTACATTTAAATAACATTTCTTACGCTTTTCAGAATGGATAATAATAATAATAATTAATAATAGTCATTATAGTCATTAAACACATTACATGGGCGGTAAATGTATTTTATGTCGAATGCGTCTTGTCATTATTATAGTTTTGATATCCGGATGTCAATATCTGCTTATGTGCAAACATTTTGTTAAGAATAGCATGACCTCATAAACAATAATCTTTTCTTGGATAATCATGATTCATTAGTCATCATGAATCATGACCCTTATTAAGCAGATTACCGCAAATTTGTCATTCTTTGTCAAAAAGGGCTCTGTTAGTCTGGCAGATTTTAGTTTGTCTATAATAATTATACACAGATTTATATTTTATTGGTACTTATGTTCAAGCAAGGAATATTATTTTTCAAAGTTCCTTGAACTTGTAGAATGTCGGAGGATACAAAATGCAACTCTTCATATACAAAAAAATATATATATGGCTGGACAATCTGGAAGAAACTATTAGTATGAGGGAAAAAGGGATATGGGAAAAATCATACATGAAAATGTTGAAATACGAATAAACAAATCATGGCATGTTGCTTTTGAGTACACTGACCCTAAAGATTTTCAATGGATTACGTATATGGATAAAAGATCCTGAACTCTTTTTGTTGACCCTGGAAATAAGATCCTTCAAATGGAAAGGGTAAAACTGACATTGCAAGTTGTAAGATGCAGGTTGATGGATACCTAATTCTAACCCAACAGCGCGATAGTAGTAGGGTTACACTTACACTTGCGAAGGGTTCAATTTCGTTTATTTTTGGAACTTAGCCATTGATGATATTAGAACGTTACGGAGTTAGAAAATTATTTTAACGTAGGTGATATTATAGGATTGGGAAATGCAATTGTTGAGAAAGCAAATTGAGGCTGGCTGACTGGTATAAATAGTGGGTGAAACGCTTGAAGGGACATCACATCCTCTCCAGCACTTCTCCAGCAACTTAAACATTTTCTCTTGTATCACCAACTACAAAACAATAGCAATTTCAACATGAAATCCGTAAGTTTTTTAAAAAACTTTTATTCGATTTTTAAAAAGTTTTTTTTACTGAGTCGTTAATGTTTTTTTTTAAATTGAGATCAACGATGTACTAATAATTTGTATTCCCTTAATTTCTATTTGTCTCCAGTTCGTCGCACTTGCTCTCCTCGTCGCTGGAGTTTCTGCCAGCGTCATCAGGGTTAATGATGGCGGTTACGGCGGAGCCAGCCTTATCCGATCCGAGCCACTTTTGATAAGGTCTGAAGAAAGCTATGACAGCTACGGATCCGTCTTGGTTCGGAATCAAATCCCGATCACGAGCTTCGGTCAGGACATCACAGGTTCCCTATCCAACCACGTTCAGTAAGTATAATTTTTCTGCAGATATCATTGCCAATTATTGTTAAATGTCTAAACAAAATATGTGACACCCCTTTACAGATACTCAACCGGAAATGGCATCTCCGTCTCTGACAACACCGACGCTGTCCTTGGACGTGGTGCAGTTTATGAGGATGAGGCAGGTCAGTTGATCCAATCTGACGTTGGACTTGTTAAAACCGGAAGTTTCAGCTACACTTCCCCCGAAGGAATCCCAATCTCTCTCTCTTATGTTGCTGATGAAAATGGTTTCAGAGCTGAAGGCGCCCATTTGCCAGTTCCAGTTCCAATGCCCGCTGAACACGCCCTAGCCCACCAAGAAGCTTTGGCCAGATTATCTGTCGTAGGAAACAGCTATGGCTATGACGCTGCTCCAGTTGTCGCTGTCAGGTCTTCTTATGACACTCCAGCAATCCGTGTTCAATCTTACGATGCCCCAGCTCCAGTCATCAGAACTTCATCCTATGAATCCCCAATTGTCCACGTTGCCCCTACTCCAATTGTCATTAGATCAGGTGGATATTAAAAATGAAAACTAAATGGCCGGTGTGTTCTACGCACTGACAAGAAGTTATGACACGTTTTATTGTGATATAGACTGTGATTTGAAATGTATATTTTGTTACTCATTTGACTGCAAAGAAATAAAAACAATTATATAGACAAACTAATCAATTCCAAACTCAATTTAAAAATTTCCATTTCATATTGCTCTCATATTTAGTTCAACATTTCAATCAGTTTTAACCAGTTCATTATTCCTTGATCTTCCTCCAAGGTTGACAACTTAGTACTAAACAAACTTATGTTGGGTTTACAAACCCCAAAAAGTAGGAACAGATCCACTATCAATACTCTCATGCGAAAGCAAAATACGGAGTGGGAACGACATAGGTATTGTCTAACAGTACTTAAGTATACAGAACTAGAGACCGCACGTGCATACGCTTAAACCGTATAAAATGAAGGCTCTATTGAAATATGTGTACATGTTTATAAAGTTTATCGGGAAACGTCAAACAGCGACCTGCTATAAGCTGCTCGATTAGAATCGACTGAAGTTAATGTGGATGCAGCGTAATTAGTAAATGGAGGTATTTTTTACGATTTTCTCCTGTAATCATTTAAATCACTTGCCTATAGATTCTAAAATGAACTACAGCTCACAAGACACAAGAGAGGATGTATTTTTCTAATGACCGGGGTGAAAATTAATGCTTAAAAAAGTAAATACATCGAAAGAGAAAACAGGTTGTATAAGAATTAATAATACACACGTATGTCAATTTACCGTATCATCAGTGTTTTATTCCTACGCACCATTTTATCCTTTACACTAGTTTAATCATTCGTTTTAACTTTGCATTACCT
>JAQGAH010001382.1:0-14869 GCA_034696885.1 Lepidocyrtus paradoxus
TACAAGATTGCAGATGGACTATTTTGTATTCGTCATCACTCACCGGAAGACTCCATCAAGAAATTTCCACATCTAAAAAACATGACGTTCGGTCAGTTGTCAGATCTGTACGCAAAGTTCTTTTGTCTGTAAGTAAATACACTTTAATAATAAGTCACAAGATTAATTAAAGTCACAAGTCACAAGATAATAATTGTATATTTTTTTATTTATTTATTTGAAACTATTCGTCAATGAATTGTTATTATATATATATAGTTTAAGTATTTTTTTTTCGTTGTTTTTACAGGGATGATGGTAAGCTAAACTTCTCCCGAGACCATTATGCACTCCTTGACGCCCTTCCATTAGATCCCAGCCGGGAGGGAACTGGCTTACTGCTGCCATATATCGATGAATATGCAGCAATTCGAATCTGTGACGACGAGGAGCGGACAAATGTGGTGCTGGAGAAATTGAAGAATCCGCTTCACCAGATTTTGCAAGACGAACTAGGTAATGTCAAGAAAATCCCAGGAGTTACTGTTCCAACAACTACTTTTGGATTTACTGGAGCACTTGACCCCTCGACAATTGGACCTGGTCCAGCGTTGGACAGGCTTATCGTTGCTGTCTCGGGAGGAACACGGACCTGGCTGATAGTTCCAGCCATTGACTATGAACTAGTCCAGGAGATTCTAGTAAGGGAACTGAAGGAACTGGGACTTGAAGATGGAGATGAACTTCTTCAAAATGATGGAAAATGTATTCTACAGCATAATAACATATTAATGACTCCCACTTTCTTCCAAAAACATGGGATCGAATACAACCTGGTGACACAATCGGATGGGGAGATTTTGATCCTTGGAGCAAAGACCATCGCCAGCTCCCTTTTTAGTGGAGACGTAAGTGAACAGTACAACTTGTGCTGCAAATATGAATGTAAAGAAATATGATCCAGTTTCCTGTGACATTATAGAAAGTAATCACAGCTATTCAAATCTTTCTCAGGTTGTGTCAAGGACGGTTTGTGCTGCGTTCTCGGACTTTCACATCAAGTACAACTCGAGTCAACAGCAGTGCCACTGTATAGTGGGTTCAATCTCAGGCTCCTTTCCAGTGCTCCCAGTTGCAAGCGATGATGAGACGGATGATGAGGAGGGTGAGCAGGATGAGAGAAAGATGTATCCATTCCATCTCACAAAGGACGAGATCAAGAGGTTGCTAGACCTTTGTGAAGAGCTGCAAGACTGCAACTGCAACTGCAAGATGATGACGCAACCCACACCACTCAAAATTCTTACTCCAAGTAATCAATTTGCAGTTCAAAGTCAATATCAAGAACCAACAACCTCAATTTCAACCTTGCTGAAACCCAATTCCAATGACACCTCCCAGGTGGTAGAGAATCCTCCAGATGCTAAAGCGTAAGTACAATAACACATTTAACTCATAAATTTTGACACCTGCATTGAAGGCGTGGTCATATATTAAAACGTTTTTATACAAATGTTTTCTCTTTCCAGTGGATGGACATTCAAATGCAGCAATTGCGAATGGAAATTCAAGACAGAGGTTGCCTTCAAGAGACATAAGGATGGCACTGGGACCAAATGCAGTAAGTATAGCAAGTGTCCATTTGAGGGCTGCACAAAAGGAAACTTCAAATGCCAAGAAAAGTACGACGCACATTTACGGTAGGTGTTTATAAGCAACTCAATTACTCTTCAAAACTTTATAAAGACCATGTACATTAATGTGTTTTATTGTTTATGCTTTGCATTCCTGCAGCACCCACTATCCAGAAAACAAGAAGAAAGCAAGTGCAAAGATGTTGGAAACCAGACGAAGAAATGAGGCACAACGGGAACAAGGATTGCAGGAGGCTGGGCATTCCAAGGTAAACGGGAAACGGAAGGGTGAACCTGAAACGGTTAACACTATTATTACGGGTTCCATGGACGTTATATCAACGCTCCAGCCTGAAATATCCCGGTTGAAACCAAAAATACTACACACAGGAACGTCAGAAGCCAATCCCCTGAAGCCTCAAAATCATCGACAAGCTAACGAAGGAGCTTCCGAACAAAATTTTGGTATTGGCGAGTCGGAGAACATGGAGGAACATGAAGACACCAACGACAGCAACCAGAGCGACCCACGCAGTGAGACATCTGACATCCATCATGTAGGATATTCTGACCCCTCTAATCACCACCAGCCACAAATTCCTGATATTCAAGTGGAGGATGTGACACAGGAAGCTGCCGAGAGTGCCGCTGCCGACACAGAAGTGAATATGTCGGTGCTATATTACTCTCAGGGAAGTGGTTCACATGTAATGGTACCTAATCCACACCAATGGACGAACATAGAGATGGAGACGAAACCAGAACTAAAAGTCTTCCGTAGAGAGGGGGTAGACGCAGAAACTAGAATGAAAAGTAAGATTATCTCGTAATCACTATGTTTGATGTTTCATTATTACTCTGTATCTTTTTGAATTTGTTATTGCAAGCTTATCACATTCAGCTGACTAAGAGACATAACGCACTTAACCTTGACAAACTTTTCAAGTATTCCTTACAAGAAATTATATAGTTGAAACCGAAGATCACCATTTTTTTTAGAATATTTTGTATTTTTGCCATAAAAACCTTATGCAGAAATACATAACTGTTTTTATAATGTGTTGTTTTGTTGACGCCAATTTCTCATCAACATTGTTTCTTTTACGGCCAAAGTTGGTTGGAATCTACATTAGTATCAAGTTAATCGTATTGCGTTTTTCGATTTTTAATGTTAGCATTTCATACAAAGTATGTATAAAATTATCAAACGTTCGTATCTTCTATTTGGTATTGGTTAGCGACCTCAAGGCACAACTATGTCAAAAACTTAAACTTTGTTAAAAAAATATAAAATATCAAAAAAAAGCGTTAAAACTTTAGACGCTATCGTGTTAGCGGACAGGCTGACAGACTGTACAGACTATCGTAGTAACTTGTGTTTCAAGTAACGGTCGCAGGTTGAACATAATAATGTTTTTTTTTTGGTTGCATATTTTGTCCTATTAAGATGAAGCTGAGCTACAGGAATATATGAACTCCTGTTGGAGTCAGGACGATGTTTTGCACCTTCCTTGCAAGAAATTACAGTTTGGGCAATGTGAAGTAGGGAGTGAGGAGACTCCTGTGCATGTCACATTCAGTCCACAATGGATAAACTTTAATTTGCCACATCGGATGAAAAGTAAGTGAAATAAAGTGCGAAATGATATACTACCCACACGTATTTATAATTATTACTGTAATTAAAACTTCCACACGTCTCTTGGTTTTTCTTTCTATTGATCATATCACAGAGCAAACAAACGCTTTGGTGTATCTGTCTACATTAGATGTTGAAAGTTTGCGAATTGACAAGGAAGAATGCTCAATTCTTATCCAAGCGGATTCAGAATTCACAAATGCACTGATTACTGACCTAAAATGGAAAGAAGAAAAACAAGACCAACAAAGCGCTGACGCAAATCAAATGAAAATAATCATTTCACCGGTTCAACTGACGGAGGACGATAAAAAATTTATTTTGCAAACTTTTGCGGCTCCGTTGAAGCAATTGAAGGAAAATACGGATGAGCACAATAAATCTGAAACTGTTCAAGAGAAAAGCAAGCTCGATGACAAAAGAAACACTGAACGATTAATCCCACAAGTAATGGGTTCAACTGAAATTGTGAGCACTGAAGATGACCGTCGAAGTCCACAATCTAACGAGGTGCGTCAAGTCAAAAATATCTGCGGGAAGCGCATGCTAGCTAAGAAACCGTCAACGAAACTAGAGGCATTACTAAGAACCACACGTCGTATAACCACTAGAAGCACTACTACCAAAGCGAACTCAGAGTAAGAATGCTATTTTGACATTCAAGTTATTTGCACATTTGTACACTCGTTCATGTCTTGACAGTTGTTAGCCACAAAGTGATTTGTATAAAGTCTTTGCCCTTGCAAAATGTCATAAATTATCTGTTGTTATAGGCCGAAAATCAATGCGATACCATCAGCCGATTCAGAAGTTTCATATGGGCTTTTACCAGGCCATTTCCAGAACATCACGCCCATGGAAATCTTGATGAACGTTATCTGGAACAACCAGTTGTCAGACCAAGATCGCAAAAGAATAGAATTCTTTGAGCCTATATCTTCCACAGAGGTGCAGGAAATTGGGAAACAAAACATAAATAGCGCTGAAGGATTCAAGAATTCAGGAATCCGTACTTTTTCAGGAGATGTAGATCTATTTGAGAAAGACTATGTGGTCATGCCGGTTAGTTCTGGGTAAGGGTGCACTTAAGTACATGGTTCACAAGCCAATGAAAAAGCAAACTGTGCATTGAGCGCTTCACCTATTACAATAATTATTATTGTAATTATTTTTATGCCAATTTACAGAGTTCACTGGTTCCTGTACATCATGTGCTTCCCTAATTTGTTGAACAACGGAATGGAGTCTGCAAATGTTGGGGACGACGAGGAGCAGGACGAGACCATAAAGGGTAAAGATATTTTTATTACAAGAAGTTGAGTTTCATATGCAATGGTGAAACGCGGAAACAAATGGAGTAACCAAATTTAAACGGTGTCTTAAAAAAAAAAAATTTGCAGATGCGAAAGATGAGGCTACCGCCAGACAACCATGCATTATTGCTTTAAACCCCGGACGACTTGATAACGATATCCACATACATCTTGTCGAATGTTGGAGACATTTCTTTGAACTGCAACATCAGGTAACTGCAGACGAAATATTAATATTACGATCATTGATCTGTACAAACACGATAAGAACATATGCTTTGAACAAACTGATTTTAATATATTTTCAGATTCAAAAAAAAATCCATATTCCAATAAACGAGAATAACATACCTGCCGCGTTCCCCAACAATCCAAACAATGACAACATGGCAGATAACGGATTATTTATACTTTCTTCCATAGAGAAACTTTGCAAGGATTACTCATCGCGAGATATCGTAACTCCAACAGAAATACAAAAATGGTTCGAAGATGTTCAGATCGATGATACAAGGTGTAAAATGTATAACTATATAAATACAAGCGATGAATTATCACTTGAAGACTTCAGGAGTATTTTGCCAGAAAAATTGTGAACATACGAGCAAAGTAAACTTATATTGTCTATGTCATAATTACCGTTGCTAAAAAAATCCAAATGATCCTGCTTCTTCCTTGCTCTACTTAAAACTTTTATTTCATTGTAAGATAGGGAGAATAAACGATTGTTATTTTATAAAGATACTATGTACCTCTAAAATGTTTATTTAAATATATATAATGTATTTCGTGTATGTAAAGATGAATTTGAAGTAATACAGAAATCAATTAAATCAGTCTTAAACATCATCCATACCTGCATCTGTATCATTAGTACAGAACAGTTGATTTTATTTTTTCAAACAAAAACATTCAACTATTCGGCGAAGACTGAATGTGATTAAACTACGTAACATAACCTTTAGGATAGGGATCATGTTGTATTATGTCAGCAACAGCAGCACCCGTTTGGCAAAACCTGAACTAATCACAAAGGAACATACAATGAAAAAAGTATACAAATCTTTTCCCGTTCAGCCACACCAAACTTAACCTTATAAATACCAATTATTGTCGTGTTTTAAATACATAACGGTGCGTGCAGCAATACTTAATAGTGCACGATTAAGTACAACATGTTGGAATCAACAAACACCTTTCTTCATCACGCAGTTTGTAGCATTTGTTCCAAAACCTTTCAGTAAGGGTAATATAGACAATAGTCTAGTATTTCCCGGTTGAATTTAAAAGGTTTAAAATATATGTAAAGTATGCCATAGTTCATGTAGTTTGACCTGACGGGATGAACCTACTGCCTCCACTGACTTCCTGCATAGTTACTTATATCATATATCCAAAAACAAAAAGGTAAGTTTCAACTCCGTCAGCTCTACATAAGGATCAGGATCGATCACCAGAGTTCAATTTGCCTTCGACTATTGAGAAATCAGCAATTAATGTCAATATGAATTGAGGTTTGATAAGAACGCTCAGTGGATTGGCTTTGGGTGAACCAATTTGAAGTATCGTGATATTTTTATTCTTTTACCTTTATTAAAAAGTACGATACTTTGCTTTATAATAATTTGGATTTATTTACCGTTGCTGTGAAGTGTTAATGAACACAAATTTCAAATTGTTATAGTTTTCATTCCTCTTCATGTAGACGCAACGTAAATTTGCACCATTTCATCATCCTTCTTCAACAAGAAGGATAAGCAAAAGTAGTGAAATGGTTAGAGTATACAAAAGAGCAGCCAAATTCATATTTTGATGATGGATATCAAAGTCATGGTAACCTAACCTAACCTAACCTAACACGGGACTTAAGATAGGGAGATAACATAATGCAAAGTCCTATATTAATATGATGCAAGTAAAGTTTGAATATTGAGGCTTTTGAAAAGGATTTAACATGAAAACAAATTTTAATATGGGACTTAGCATTGGAAAAATTTTTTAAATGGAGCTTAGCATAATAGGGAAATAGTCTAATGATAAGTCCAAATGCTAAGTCCGAATGTTAAGTCCATATGCTAAGTCCTATGTTAAAACCCCATGCTAAGTCCCATATTAATAAGGGACAAAGTTTTAAAAGGGAGTTTTTTTTTCAAAATTATTTTACGTAGTACTTAGCATAGACACAATTTAACAGAGGACTTAGCACGAGAACAAATTGTATTATGGGACTTAGCATTGGCATGAGACATGAGAGCATAGGGAAATAGTGTAATGCTAAGTCCCAATACCAAGTCCTAATGCTAAGTCCCAATGTTGAGTCCCAATGCTAAGTCCAGTTTTGATTTAGCATAAGACTTAGCATGGGACTTAGCATTGCGCTATGCGAAGTCCCATATGTTAATATGGGCCAAAGTTCGATTTTAGACATTTTTAACTACATAATACATGATCATTTCCAAAATGTCTCAAATCGAACTTTGGTCCATATTAACATATGGGACTTCGCATAGCGCAATGCTAAGTCCCATGTTAACTCTGCCTTACAAGTGTGGGTTTGGTTAGATTGGGCTATGAAACTTAGCATTGGATTTTAGCAGGAAATTGGCATGGTTTGGCATAGGATTTCAACATTGGACGTTAACATTATGCACATTTTACATGGACCTATCAAAGGGAAAAAAGGTGTCTTGGCGCCATTATCGGGCGAAGCCCGACTATTCTGTCCCGCTTCGCTAAGTCCCGTGTTAAATTAGAGGCACGCTGAGTCAAATTTTAAATAATTGGGGGCACGCTAATTCCCATAATAATTTGGGGGTATGCTAAGTCACATATTGTGTACATGCTAGGTATCCTGTAACCGCTGGCAGGCCTTGTATAAGTGAATATAATAGCTAATAACTGTTTCTAATATGTGGGTTGTATTCCCCACCCTCCATTAACTTAATATACTGACTTTTAGCCAAATCTGAGATGGTCAAATATCAGCTGATATATAAGTCAGCTGTTTATGCAAATTAGCCATTTCTAATACATACATTTTGATCCCGCATTCAATCACATAACTGTACCAAGTTTCATCCAAAATCGGAGAAACTTTTTTTTTTTGGCATGCACGACACGCACACTCTCCCAGAGAGAGGAAAGGATTCCTATAAATGCAGCTTTTATTAAGCTGCGTTAATAAATGACGATTTGACGATTATTTGGGGTTAGAATTGCTACTTGGAGTAATTGGGATACTGCTCGGAGTAGAACTGGGACACGCGACCCGTTTCAACGGGTAGCTCCGTACCCTCCCGTTGCTGGCACGGGCAAGCACGGGCTTAGTTCAGAAACGACCGAGCGGGTAACGGGCGGGCATACACTAAAAATATTGAATAACGGCGGGCACGGGCGGGCTTTCGTATTTGCCAAAGCCCGTTCCGGATGCATTTTTTTTTCATTAACATTTATGCACAATTAAAAATTTTGACGCTAAAATTTTCTTTAGTTTTTGCTTCCAGTTTAGTTTGTACACCAATTTTGCAATGTCATGCTCAGAGTAATAAGAATTATTGTTTAGAGTGATCATGAATACTATTTGGAGTTATTATAATTACAGTGTGGAGGGCTTTGCAATGCTACATGGACTTTATGAGCACACAAAAAATAATAACAATAACCCTTAATGGTAACATAGCATATTAAAGGCCTCTTTACATGTTTTAAGTGGGGAGGGTAGTAAAAAATGATGAAAATAAGGGGCCACTTTGGGACAATTTATTGTCAGAAATCAGTAAGAGTCAGAGTTTTAATTATCGTTGTAGACGCCTAGGGATATTTGAGAGTGGTTTGGTGCAAAAAGTAAGTGTTAGAGCTAAGTAGTTTCCAAGAACATTCGAACGAACCAAAGGGACCGAAAGTTTTTGGCGAAAATGAAGCTCCATTTGAAAACTATGGTGTGTGTATATGAATCATTGAGATTTTTTTTCGGTGCGAAGAGATCCAGATTCAATAGCAACTTTATATATAAGATAGTATTCCTAAATAGATATATGTACAAAATTACTTTTCACTGTCTTTCCCTTGCCGACACTGCTTTGTCTGGCCAGGGTAACACATATAACAACAATTGAGCGAGTGTGTTTCATGCCATTTTCAGCGACAGCCCTGTCCCATGTCCTGTGTATATATGCAGATTGGAAAATAGAGATAGCATAGGCAAGAAGCCACCTCCAAAACACTGGAGCAAACACGGGAAGGATAGTTACGATCTCTTCAACATTGATTATTCCTGATAGCAACTGTTATCATGTCTCGCTGAGATTTTTTTTTTCGATTTCTACTGCTTAAAACGATCAAATCACAAGCACATCGATATTCCAACGATTAACAGTCCAAGTACAATACAAACCAGCATGGCGCTGAATATATTCCCATCAGAGGTAATCAAATCAATAATAATATTACACATTAACATACTCAACAGTCATATACGATGAGTTTGTGGTTTCCAAACTTGATAATTAACGGCCAGAACTAACTAGCCAACCACAACTATCAAATCTTGCGACCGTATGCAGCATGGGAAACTCAACATACCCGACGAAAATACATAAAGCGCATAACCGTGGCAACCATTTAAACTACGCCTGTTCAATTAAAATTACAGAAAACTGTGTTATGAAAACCTCAAAAGAAAATTACTACAATACGTGTCGGCCATTGTTGCAATGATTAATGTAGTTGCACTAATGAAGTCATCCTGTTGGTCTGGTTGTCGAATTTTGAATCAGGTTTTATCCTATATGGTAGTAATTTGAACGCCACAAAAATTACCACTTTTATATATTTTGCATTTTTGATATAAAAACCCATTGCAAAAATATCTGGCTGTTTTCGTGTTGAACTGTTGGTGCCAACTATTGATCACTATTGTGACCAACCCGACCAAAGTCTATTCAGCACAAAATTGATGCAAATAAAATTGTATGGCGTTTTTAAATAGTACAAGTACATATTTCATCTACAAAATTACATAAGACTTTTGAGTTTTTTTTTGGCTTTTTCTGGTGTTGGTGTTAATCAATTTTGTTTGTTGGTGTTAATCGATTTTGTTGGTTAACTTACTCGATTCGTGATTTCGGCGCACACTAATGCTGATAGAGAAAAAATACAAAAAATCACAAAACTGTAGACGCTATCGTTTTGACGGACAGACGGACAGACGATCTTAGTAACTTGCGTTTCACCTAAAGGTCGCAAGTTAATAATCAGAAAAAAAATTACTACCCGCAGGTATGGGGACTAATCTTGGAGTTATTAGATGATGCTGATGATATGTTGGCTGTACTCAACGCCTTTCCCGACATCCGTGCGGATGGGATTTGTCACGCAACGAAACCAGTGTGGCTTTTCGTAAAGGTATGCGATTTAATGACAGATAACCAAGTACTGATGTGGTGTGCGACAAGCAGTGTCAATTTTATACATAACGTTAATTTTTATCTATTTCAGACTGCCAGGTTCCTTAGTAGATGGTTAACTCCAACAGAAAACATAGACTGTAGGAGAGTCTGTCACAAATGGATGCACGGGGTAGATAGAGTGCTTCAAACCTGTACAGATGCCGGACCCTTTCAACAGGAGGAGCCCAATGGACAACAGTTATCTGTACGCAGGCCGTTCACTGATTATAGTGCGTTTTACATTATCGGGACAGAATCTACCACACTAACCTCTGTAGAACTGATGCAGCGGTTTTATATTGATATGGTAGGCCTGAATGGAATGACTGAGGATATAAATCCATTTCCAACTAGATCGGTACAGATTGTATATGATTATGTACGCTCAGTCATAGTGGAAGGTGAAAACGCTATCGATTTTTGGTCAGAATCAAAGTCATTCTTGTCACGTTTTGGTAAACACATCTGGTACCTGACCTTGAACGATGGAAGGGGAGAAAGCAAGGACGTGTTTATTCCATTCGTGGTGAACGCGCTGAGTCAGGTTCCGAACCTGAGATGCCTGAAAATCGAGTATATCGGAAGTGACATAGATAGCACTGAAACTTATGAAAATATGTCCAACGGCTACCACGAGTCTACATTGAGATGCATATCCAGGGAAGAAGCCAGAGGTCGCGTCCACAACACCCTCGAATCCCTCAATATTGAAGACTGTGGACTGCCACTCATTCTAACTGAATTTTTAATTGCAAGACATTGCCATTTCCTGCAGAAGCTCACAATTTACGTACACTATTGGAGGGTGGAGCTGGGAAACATACTGCCTAGGCTAATTGACTTAACGTTGGTCCGTGGAAGGGTCGAGCAATTAGTAAATCTCATACCCTCCTTGATGAACATGGTACTATTAAAATTCGCAGTTGACGATGCCTTTGTCTCACAAAATGTTAAAATGACAATTTTAGAAACGATCATGCCACTCCTCAAAAGTGACACTTTCAACCGGCTCCAGCATCTGCAGTTTTTTGACTCTGAGCGCTCCCTAGAAAATGTTCATTCAGGTTATGCACGGGAATGTGACATACAGTTTAACCATGTATGTTTACATAGTATTAGGTTCAATTCAGTTACCTGGCTTAACCTGGGCATAAGTGGCCTCGTCGACGATCTCGACTTTCTTTATTTGTTTCCAAAGTTAAAACAATTACAGCTCTGGTATCCCGTCAGACATAGGCCATACTTTCAAACAAACAGACATCTATGGGAAGTTTTATGTCCACTGTTGTCGATACTCTACGTTAGGAAATGGGATGGCAAGAACGGCTGTATTACGGAATGGAATTGCACGCGTGCAGAGTTTGAGAATGCGTCAGTTGCGAAAGAAAATAGGGAGGCTGCTAGAATAGAGTCGTCGATTGCTGTTTTTGAAGTTACTGATTTCCCATTCCTCACTATATAACGTACTATTGTATCGTAGTGGTCTGAATCATGCTATATTATTTTCAAAGTATCGGGAAGGTAATATGCAATTTTTAAATGCTGTCAATGCGTGTGGATTAGAAGAGGAATAGAAATTGAGCTGGCCTGTTTTTTAATTACGATGAAAATTTGATTCTTACTGATGTATTGTTATGTTTAAAAAGTGTCGATTGTATTTATCTAGTTAAGTAGTGTCAGAATAAAAGCTAATGAACTCATTTGATACCAGTTAAAATATGTTTTAATGTCCTGTACTTTAATACGGCATGATGGAACGATTCTCCCATACTAAATGGTCATCTTCATTTGTTTTTCATATTCCCTAATCTCTGCTCATGTCACATTTAACCTGCATAAGTTCTTCATTACATTAGTTTTCGTCTTGCGATACACTTTCTGCGGAGCTGCTGCCGAGATCGTAGGAACTGGCGATGACTAACCTTTACCCATATAAATATACAACAGACTGAGATCAAACTCAATGGAATCAAGTAGAAGCAAAAGATTTACCACGAGGAAGTAAAGGTCGCCATCCAAGCCCTCTGGCCATGCTTCCAGGTAAAACACCAGATCCGGATGGTTATCCGGATCCGTTGCACTAGCCACACTTTGCAATTACAGCAATGCAAAAAGGCGGCCCCATTGAAAGCATCCCTTTTTTCAAGCTGTCTTCTCCTCAAAGTTTGGAACAGACAAGGAGAGCAGAAAATTATCTATTACGTGAATGATAGGAAAGATGCTCATGGGTTAACGAGAGAGAAGTTACTTTTTGTAAACAAGTAGTTATTGTTATAGTCATGATGCACACCCAGTTCATTTTATTCTTATTGGCCATTTTTAACTACATAATACATAATCATTTCTGAAAATGTCCAAAATCGATCTTTTCCTCCTATTAACATAGGACTTAGCATTGCGCTATGCTAAGTCCAATGTAATATTTGCTTATGCTATGCATTGGACTTAGCATTTGGACTTAGCATTAGACTATTTGTCTATGCGAAGTCCCATGTTCAAAATTTCTCCAATGCTAAGTCCCATGCTAATTTTATTCCAATGCTAAGTCCCATGTTAGAATTTGTTCTCATGCTAAGTCCCATGTAAAAAAACTTCTCAAATCCTAAGTCCCATGATAAGTCCCATGTAAAAAACTTCTCAAATGCTAAGTCCCATGCTAAGTCCGATGTAAAAAACTTCTCAAATGCTAAGTCCCATGCTAAGTCCCATGCTAATTTTATTCCAATGCTAAGTCCCATGTTGAAAATTTCTCCAATGCTAAGTCCCATGTTAGTTTTATTCCAATGCTAAGTCCCATGTTAATTTTATTCCAATGCTAAGTCCCATGTTAATTTTATTCCAATGCTAAGTCCCATGTTACAAATGTATCCAATGCTAAGTCCCGTGTTATATTTGGGACTTAGCATTGGAAAATTTTTTAACACGGGAATTAGCATTGGAAGGAATTTTAACATGGGAATTAGCATTGGAAGGAATTTTAGCATGGGACTTAGCATTAGAAAAAATTTAACACGGGACTTAGCATTGGTGAAATTTTTAACATGGGACTTAGCATTGGAACGAATTTTAACATGGGACTTAGCATTAGAAAGAATTTTAACATGGGACTTAGCATTGGAGCAAATTTTAATATGGGACTTAGCATAGGGAAATGGCCTAATGCTAAGTCCTATGTTAATAAGGGACAATGTCGCATTTTAGAGATTTTCGGAAATGATTATGTATTATATAGTTAACCACGGAGCATTCGCCGTCTCCACAGTTGACTGAAGCTAAACCCAAAACTTTACATAATCCCGCATGAGTTATAATAACAAAAATATTTTTAAAAATTAAACTGGGGGAGGGGAGTGTGAGAGAGATGGATGAAGTAAAAAAGTATCAAATTCTTCGATAAAATAAAACAAAAAATTAATCACTCCCTCCAGTCATCGAAGTCGCGAGCCCCTGAGACAAAAGTGGACACCATAACCGCCTTAACCGATCTTACAATGTGCCTTACAGGACATGACATTAGCTGGTAAGGAAGATATGGAAAAAGCCAGAAGAGAGTATAATTGTTAGAAGAATCTGCATAGCATCCTGCAGTTTTACATAATTAAATTTTACCTTTAGTTGGTGACCCTATAAAAACTGAATGCGACTTCATTGAAATAGAATAGAAATGAAATCTTGAAAAATACATAGTACATATCCACGTCCTCCTGTTCGATAGAAAGCAACATCCTTGTGCTCCATCCTGAGAAAAATCCCCACCATTTTACTCGTGCTACACCGACACCAGGGCGTCGGTGTAGCAAGGAGCAGCCACAAAATTTTGTTAGTTTTGATGTCTGATACTGACAAAAAGGTTGAGTAAAGTTAGGTTAGGTCAGGCCAAGTAGATGTGGTTGGATAAAGTTAGGTTAGGGTAGGTTGGCCAGATATAGTCATTACTCATTAGAAGATGAAATAGGTTGGGGTAGGTTGGCCAGATGTAGTCATTAGAAGATGAAATAGGTTGGGGTAGGTTGTATATTGTTTTCATATCCATCTTTTCAAATCCCTAGTCAAAATGAGTTTGGCTGCTCTTTCGTATACTCCGCCCCATAAGATTCAATTGTTTAATTTTATAATTTATATCAATGCATATGATTTTATGACTTCATAATTTATATTTCAAGTAGCATAAGCAGCTGGTAGGTTCGGACCAACCTATGAACACACGAACTATGCCAACAAGGAAGCTATTTAAAAACAGCCGACGACATGTAAAGATGTATATGAACTATGAACCATCGAGATTTTCTTGGCACGAGTAAGTCCAGATTCAAAACTAACTTTATATATTTAGTATACATGCATGGCAGTATAGCAGACAGGTAAAAGAAATGGCTTAGATATGGTAATGCGATTATTACATAGCAAGGAGTAGACTGGAGGTATGAGTGAGTACATGGGGCAGATGATGAGCGGAAAAAGCCAAGCACACGAAACCGGCTGACTATGCATAATGCGGAGCAAACAAGCTGAATTCTCGCACTTGCAAGAGTTAGTGAGTGTGCTACGCATGCGCTATGGAGACAAATAAAATGTAGTTACTCCGATAGCAAATACAACTTTACTCTGCTTTCCATCCTACTACCGTGATTATTGAGTTTCTTGTTTCACTTTGTTCGTAAACACAATACAAAGTTATTCTGATGGTTTTCTGAAATGAAGACATCGTGACTTTTACTCAGGCGTCTTGTCAAAACAAGTACACTACTTTAATTAAACATAATATTAATGCGATAATTAATCGACTCGTGGAGTTTTAGTACGTTGAATTCTAATTAACTGCCCATATTAAGTTTTCAACACCGGTGGGCTCAGTTT
>JAQGAH010001383.1:0-14866 GCA_034696885.1 Lepidocyrtus paradoxus
CTGTTTTAAATTAGGGGTATGCTAGTCCCATTTTGTGTACATGCTAAGGATCCTGTAACCGCTGGCGGGCCTTGTTACATTATATTATATTCCAGATAATTGAAATATTTTTTAAAATATAAACTGATTTGATTATAATCTCTCATTTTTATCATAGGGTTATCCGAATCATCGAATGACCAAAGATGAAAGAAATGAGAAGCATGAGAAGAATAACCCTCGCCGAAAATCTTAAACGAGTGTGTAAGTAGGTTGAAACATCTAAAAATTACAATATATAAGTATTATTAAGTATATAAAACTTATTACATTAATGAAGTATTAAACTATGTGCAACTCGTAGTTATTGCATTAAATGTTTTACTGTTTAATCCAGTTGTCTGCTGATGCAGATGATAAGAATGCTGCGGAATTAAGGAAAGTTACAATCAAGATTAATGAATCAGTAAAATAAAGTTACGAAAACTTTTGTTTTAATTTTAATCTATTTTAACTTATTTCAAGATGGAGAAATGCATTAACCCTCTTGATTTGGGTCTCCTTTGGCCGTACTCTACAGCAAACCAATCCAATATAATTTACAATTTATAATTAATCTCTTTTTGTATGCACCCGCACACCCTTCCAATCCCATTGAGGTAACTTATGGAACAATACATAAGACATTTGAACGTGAGGAAATTGCAGAATTTATACTTTTCATCGCAATCAATAGAGCTTTACTACAATCGAAAAGGACATATGAAATAACCTCTTCATTCCTTCCAGTCCATGGCATCCATTCCAGGTTTTATAATGGTCAATTCATACATGCATCCATCCTCTATCTGAATTATAAACACTGCCCAACCCTTGTTAATCTTTTCAATTTCCGATTTTCACCGATTCATCCAGAACGTGCATTGTTCATTCATTACTTTATATTCGAATAGAACAATCCGAAAAAATATAATACTCACAGACCTAGCCCGTCCCCCTTTTTTGTATTATTGGAAAATTGAATTGGGCTTTGAAACGGATAGTGCTATTTTTAGCCCTGAAAATCCAGTCAACTTGTCAATAATGCAATGTGATACCCGAAAACAAAACGACTTAATACAATTTTTGTCTCCCGTCTCTCCGCTGGTGTTTGTACAAGTGTTATTAGTCGTCGTCGCCGTGTGGTATGGCGTGGTGGTGATGACGAGGCTGGAGCAACTTATTTGAATTTGTTCTTTTCTTCCCCTTCTTTTGTCATATTCATGATCCGGAAAATTGGGTGGAAAATATAGGGAAACCCAAAGTTTTCCAATAAAGGACAAAAGCCGTAGTGGCGGAGTCGGTGTCGGACAAGTTTTTACTCAAAAAAAGACATCCGTTTAGGGAGAAAAATACCAGTCAATTTATTACTCTCCTTTATTCTGTAGCCGTTTTGTGTAGCCAAAATGGATCTAAATTAAATTACATGAAGCAAATTGGGGAATAAATGAATAAAATTGAAATTGCTTGTAAAAAGTGTATGATACAGAATATCTGCTGCTCCTGCAAGTTTGGGGACAGTTTTGAAACCGGATCCCATATACTCCAGGAAAGCGAGGTCGCAAATTGAATGGGGGAATACGATATCAATCTAGCTGAAATATATATGTATTTATTTCAAGGAATTTGCATCGCAATGCAATACAGTATATTTTATTTATTATTATTGTGCAATTTTCGTTTCTACAAATTATTGCATATTACAAGCAGGTCTATATAAAATTACAGTGCATTAAACCTGCCACGACCGAACTTCATGCTCCCAAGTTATTCCATCCAGATTCACAATAAAGGCATATCATATTTCATACAAATATTATGCAATTCCTTTGACGCTCCCATTTAAACCAGAACAATCTCATAAATATTTATGTCATAATAGCAGGACAAACTTTTACAGGAAAGGCCTTCAAGACAGAAGGCTGTTTCTGACTAGTGACATATATATTTTCTCTTTGGAGGTAACAAATCAACAAGAAATTATCGACTTGAAAACAAATTGAACTTTACCCTACACACTGTACTTGAAAAATATTTTGTGGCCAGTTTTTTTTTTAAATTCCCTGCAAACTTCAGAATAAAAAATAGTATTCATTTTGCGGAGGAGTCTAAATGGAAGGGCAGGTGGAAAGTGAAACGTAAACAAGTAAGATCATTCATCACAGAAAAACCGGTGACATACCTAAGCCCTAAAACCCTACCTACTAACCTCTCTGTACTCCTTCCCATGTCTATTGCTAATGCAATTACCTAGCTTTCTTTAAGTCAGTGGATCACCCAAAAAATTTCCTCAAATCCAAAGCTTTAACAAGATTACTCCCATAAACTCACAAGCCGGGACTAGACCACAGGAAAGCTATAAAAAGAGCATTTTAAAGTTGTGGAAACAGCCTGTAAAATATTTTCTTTTAGCTGATCTGGAACTGGTTATGTAATACACAGGGTGTGTGGTGATCTGCGGAAACTTCAACCTCATTCCTTCATTTATTCCCTCATAAAAATTTCATTTTAAAAGCTCAACTTTCCTCCAGTAGCATCCAACAAGCTATAGTCAATGCCACTGCGAGAGTGTAACAGAAACAGAGTTTTTGAGCTTCACGTTTTCAGCCCGAAATCGTTAGGAAAAACAAACACAGGAGCGTTGTAAAAAGTGTATTGCTTGTAACATCTTCCTTTTACTTCTCCACTTTCAAGCTCGTATACCTACACGATTCTTGAAATACGAACAAGGCCAGAGAGCCAAGTCAACTCAAAGCTCCAATACTCACGATCGGATAAATTCAGACCCCCGTAGTACCTAAATCACAGTCATTACAACCCAAAAAGAATCCTTACCATACGAGACTTCCCATCAAGCCAAGGAGCAGTAGCAGCTGCGGAGCGGAGGTAAAAAAGGGAACTGGAAGGAATAAGATTATATTCGTTTTTTAAAAGACCAACCGATCGGCCGGTATACTTTCTATCTCATTATTATTATTATTAGGCAGCAAACTAGCAACGTTTTTTTCACAACTCTAAATATTATTCATCATCATTAACCCTTCCTCTCTATGGAATGAGGGAAGACTCAGCCAGATTGCCTTTGACTTGTGTAAATCCTCGGCTCCTTAAGAAAACTCATAAAAAAATCGTCTTCTGTTTTTAAAAGGTCGTAATAATAAATGATATGTGGAGGAGTGGGAATGGGAGATGATGAAGATGACAGAAAATGTGAAGCCTTTTCCTAGCCAAACATGGCATGGCAAATGATATCGTCATATTTAAGGGTAAAAAAGGAACGGAAATCATTTTTAATAGAGTTTGACTTGAGAAGGTTGTCTTCTGTATCTTGTTGAGTTCTTGATCTTCCGTCCCCTCCTCCTTTTCAGAAGGAAACGTAGATAATTATTTATACCAGAGGCAGTGCAGTTTGGAGATGTTGAAAAGCTCGGTTTTTTATCGGTGAAGTGGAATATGGAACATGAACCAGATGACTTTGGATAAGGTTAGAGGACTACTGGAACTGGAGGGAAAGGCATCAACCCTTTTTACTCTCGTTTCATTTGTTGTTTTAAGAAAGGCAAGTCTCTTCAGTAGACGTTCTTGCTCCCATGCCTAATATATTTTGTCTTGAGCCAACAAACCATTCCGCGTGTCATTGTTGTCAGCATTTAAATTCTCTTTGTAATTGTTATTGCTGTCATAGATTATCCCTGAAAAATTGCTATTTCTTCTTAAGGCTCGTGCTCACGTTCCAGTATGTAAACATTGGGGAATTTATGGGAATCAATAATGGCTCCTTTTGCCGTCATAATTATAGTGTAATTGGGATTGGTGAAGGGTGAGAAAACAAGTCGTTATTTTCGGCAGTAATCATAATGCTCCGATGTTCCGTAAATATAATAGATTATGCAACGTTAACTCGATTATTTTTCCTCTTCTGACAAGCAACCCAAGACAATCTGAAAAGTAAGACGTTTCACAGACGTCTCAATTTGCCCCCACTGCAATTACTATATTTTATTTAAACCATTGTCATGTTCAGATTTAGATTCATTTAACATTATATTGTAGTTTAACATCCTCCGCATAACAATAAAATTTTATGATTTGACCTGCCACTTTAGGCTTTGCAGTTGCTTGCAAAGGAGGAAAGTTGTGGAAATGATCTTGGGCTCCCGGAATTGCGTATGTTGGAATGACTTTGGCCTAGCCTTTTGTTTCCGGAAGCCGTCGCACTAAATCTACTGCCTTACCACCAACAATAAAACTGAAGAACTGCTTCAGTCATTCTGCTCCGTTGATAATGATGATGGTATATGAAGCACTCGTTGGGAGGAGTAAATTATCCACGCAAAATGGGCGACTGGCAAGCTTCCAACGTCTTTTCCCCCTAAATATTATATAAAGTTTCCAGAAAATGCGAATCAAGGAATAATGCCAAAAAAATGCAAAGATTTGCTCAAGTGGGTCTTTTTTTAGGGAAGCTCTCAGCCACAGCTTTTGAGTGGACAACTCAAGTAGGTTAATGCTGACTGGTGGGTGGGCATTTAAAAATTTCACAGTTGGGGAAATAAGATGACATTTGCTAGCCGTTTTACTTACCATCAAGATTTAGCTGGTTTTACAAGTATGTAGTTTGTACGTCTTGTCTAGACTTTTTTGGAGAAAGTGGAACAAAAAATAATGTAAAAGAAGATCATTTCAATTTGTCTTTGCTCGTGTTTTTCTTCTGTTGGTTTTAAGATTACCGTATGCTATAATAATACTAGAAATGATATAGAAAAATCAAACTGATAGATTTAGGCTGGTAGATAGATAAAATTGATGCTACATTTCTAGGTAGTAACATGAAATCTTAATTTTCCCGTCATCTTAGCTCTTCATCTCATCTAATTCAACTCTTTTGAAATGCTGTATAAGTAGTTCATTAACAGCCTTCTTCCCCTCGTTTTTTCTATTGGGTTACTAAATAAGTAGTTATGAAGTTGTTTATTACTTGTGAAAGGGTTTGTCGGGATTTTTTTTGTAAATAATCACAACTACAAGAATAAAATACCCACTCTCCACTGCCATACACCACCTGGAAATTTATTGAAAACGTTTGAAGAGTTGCGAGTCGCATTTGGATGAAACAGCTATATATTCTACACCCATACTTTTGAAAGTTAAAAATGATTTCTCTGTAGTAAGTAAATTTAACATGCAACCGCTCTCTACTGTGAATGAAGGAACTCAGTTTTGTTTCCACAAACAAACCAAAACGTCACCCCACCTTGGATATGCAAGATGGCACTCATACATAGGTACTCGTATATACTTTACTTTCCCATCAACTCAGGCACTTTGGCACTTCAGAGTAAACGTCCTTAGGTTGTCCTTAACTGTCTTTAGATGCTGATAGGCACTTTTTTTGCTAATTGTCATTTCTTTTATTCCTTTCTTTTACTAATGGAAATGATGGAGTGTTTTGCCTGTCCTTTTCAATAGAAACCCTCTTATTCTAATCCTAATCAGACAATTCGCCATTTGTCTATTTCCGGTGACATACGTCAACCGGAAGTGACATTCGTCAACCGGATGTGACACTTCTAACTCCATTACCTTTTTTTTAAAATTGTGTCAACAATTCCATATTTGAAGTAGCAAATGCACAGTGATGGGTAATAATTATATTTACTTAACACTCTTTATTTCAACCATTTATTTCATTTTATCGTTGATATATCAAAGATTTCAAAAATTGGTTAATTCAGCCATCTCATATTAAAATGACGCATTTAAAACTTATTTTTTTCCCTTTTACCACCATTACTACCTTGGCATGCGTAAGATCGTCCACCGGACAATTACACCTTCCTCATTTAAACTGGCTCCAGGGATTTGAAGACTGTCATTATCTCATCATCCTTCCAAAAACCATTTCTTTCACCCCAGCAAATGGATTTTCAATCTTCTCATCAATTTCACTTCCTCTTCTTTTGTTTGAATATAATTTTAGTAGTAACGCAGCAGAAGTCAAAATGCGACATTGGATAACCTGTCATACACTGTCATTGGTTCATGATCATGAAGACACCCCCATTTTTACACTGGATTTAGTTGTGGATGAACTGGAAAAATCTTACGGAGGAAGGGAAATTGCAGAGGACCCTTTACTTGACACCTTTCCTTGGCATTTTCTGGGAAAGTTACGAGTAACCATGTTGTCTCATTTCATGTTTTTCATCAAGACAGAACCTTTCAACCGAAACGCTAATTATAATGCCATATTCACTTCTGAGATATATTTTCAACCACCCATTTCATGTTATTCCCTATCGGATTACTTATCGATTGAAAAGCAACGGGAGTCAGATTGGCAACGACATGATGAATATGGCCCATGTCTGTAAAGCATGCTATCATCGTTCGAATAAGGATGACATAACTTCTTCATTTTCATATCACCTTGTAATTTGCAAGGGTAATGGTGGCTGCCGGAAGTCAATGGAATCGGCGTATTTAGAAACTACCGGAGATGGAAAGTATGTTGTTTACCGATTTTGGGATCCCATTTATGACGATATTGCAGAAGCGGAAGACAAACTGGATATGTACAAGTCTGTAAGCAAAATCTCGGACATGATTGAATTGAATATATCTTTTGACATGTTGATTCTAGTAATCCTTGTGGAAGGATTCAAGCACCTGGAGGGACTTAAGAACTTAAGTTTTGACAACGAAAGTATACACTGGTTTGGAGATCAAGATGTTCTAAGCTGGGATGCAAATTTCGTGTTGATGGATGAATTAGCCTACAACTTTCTGACATGTGATGGGAATCCCCACCCTATTAACTTTTACATTTATGTTCAGCCTTTCCAATTACCAGTATGGATTCTTATTGGGATCAGTCTTGTCTTCATGTCTATTGTCATCTCAGTCATGACATCAAAGGAATTCGGAGGAGTGAAATATCCCGAGAAGGGAAAGTTTGAAAGTTTTATTTTGTCTGTGTTTGCCATGTTGACTGGCGATATAGAAGTAAGCAAAATTCGTCAAGCAAAACGAGTCCGCCTTATTTTACCATTTTGGCTATTCACATCCCTCATCTTAGACACAGCTTATAAGGGAGACAACTTTGCCAACTTGATTGGAGCTGGCGAGCATCGGACCTGGAAAAAATTTGAGGAATTGAGCTCAACTAATTTCACCTTATTTGCCTCTAAAAGGAAAGGTGAATCGTATGGACGAAAAGCGCCAGCGCCACTGCTTACAGACTTTGGACATGGATTTGTTTATTGGCTACAGACACACGTAAATTCAACAGAATGGTATTCTCGATTCAATAAGGAATATACCAATATAAGCCTGTATGAACCTAGCAATTTTCCCACAAGAAAAGTGGCCATGATGGCTTCACTTTTCCTAAAAATTCAACCCATTCATACTAAAGTCTTTGAGGAGGTGGACTCATCTGAAATTGTAAGTTTGTTGGAACAATGCGAGAAAACGGCTTATGTCAGCACCACATCGAAAGTCAAAGGCATATTGGGAAACCTAAGGAAGTACCTGGCTACCAATGATAAGCATGGAGTGACATTCCCCAAATATCCTATTTATCCCGGAGAAGATTCCATACTAAAAAAGAATAAGTACTTTTACTGCACAAAATCGACAGGAGGCTATTGTACGAAAAGGTTTCTGAATTTTGCTGCCTCCGGTATATTCCATTTTTGGAAGGGCAAGTTGGCAACAAAAGCAAGAGTAGATCCTTCAAATGATGCGAAATCGGATTCCTACCATCCGCTATCGCTGAAATCTAATGTAATTACGATATTTTACATTTATGCTGTTGGCTGTGTCCTTTCTTGTGGGATGTGTCTTTTGGAATATGCAGAAAACTCCATTAACAAATATTCGTTTAGATAGAATTAAAACTGTCGAAGCTGTACCAGTTCTGTAAGCATTTGCTAAAAAATGGCATTATTTGTAATTACTAATTAGAAACTATTACATATTCCTTTTCTATAGATTTAGTTAATCATAGTTAATTCGAGTCATTAGCTCAAATGCCTTGGTACTTGTATAATGAGTACTATCGATCTGCAGTGGAATATAGGTTGACTGTCGGGGTCTACCGATGCGAGTCAAAGATCTGTAGTATGTATGGAGCCAATTATGTTTTTATAGTTATAATCAATCAGTAAGTAATGATAATTGCAGCAATATAAATGCGTAACAGGTTATATCTTTTTATTTGATTGAAGATAATTTAGTAATTACCTCTTCATTTAATACAATTTGGAAAAAATGAGCTAATACGTTTCCAATAAAGTCTACCACAATTTTATTGACAGTGACACGTTAATGCACACACACTTTAATTTAATTTCCCAATTTTTCTTAAAAACATCAGCAGTTCTGCAAATGTAGAATACAGGTTACGTAGTCAGTGCGAAGTGCGATACACCACCAAAACACTGCTGGTTCTTGTTGTTCATTTATTTGCTAAAAAATGTCGTATTAATTCATGTTCCAAAATTGCAGTGCTGTTAAAGGTACTTGTTATTGTTATGTCAGTTGCGCAAAATTGTTTTTCAATTTTCAAAAACTTACATATCTGACTTTAAAATCTTATTTCAACTATAAATTATTGAGGGTATTATTATTCTTAACTACTAAAGTAACATCAAATGAACCTTGCAACATTCTTCACAATATTTTTATAATCGGGACAACTAGTCGACGAGGTTATTTACCTATCACGGTCATAAAATAGCCATGATGGAAGACAACATTCTACAAAATTGTATTAAAACTGCAACTTATTTTCACCACCATTTCAATCGCCTTTTGAACTTTCATCGCTAACGTACTGAAAACACTAATATTACATCCTTTACATTACAGTTTGAACACGCTTTACTTCTACTAATCTCGTTGTGCAATAAATTGTTAATTTTTAGAAATATTAAAATGCTAACTGCCCGGCTATTCAAGCTTATCCACATTCTGACAACCATTTCCAAAAGGTTGGGCTCATCTCCCCTCTACTTTGATGAGGATGAAATCTCGTTCTCAGTTGATCCCACTGCCTTTCGCAAATTTTCCTGGAACTATTTTTTGCTCATGTTATGGACAATTGGAGGAGTCGGAGGTATCTTCAAACTATATCGTTTTAAAACTAGTGATGACGATCTACAAAGGTTCCATTTGACCGTGGCATTTGGGCTAGCAGGTGTCCTTGTTGTATTGACGTTCTCCATTTTTCAATTCTACGCTCACGATCTATGCAAAAATATAAATGGATTTGTCAGCTTGATTCGACATGTGGAAAGTAAGTTTAAAGTTTTTCATTTTTGGAAAAATTTGATTCAATCAATAATTTTTTAATGAGCCATTTTATTATTTAGGCGAATACATGCCTGAGTTTGTTCCTGAAAAAAGCAGAATCAACCTTTTCGTCGATATGTTCATGCTTTTGTTCAGCATCATATGTTTGACTTTTAACCTCTTTCTAGTGATGACACTCTTCGTTAATTTTGAGCCAACAGGGATATTTCTCGGGGAACTAGTCCCCCCAGAGCAGTTAACTTTCTATGTTAAACTGATAATAATTTGTTTTCATTCGTACATGCTAATTATAGTCTTTTCTGGTATGACTGTATTCGGTTGGACCATAATTGTGAGTGGATTTTATATAACTTTGATTTTAACCAGGGAGCTTCGCCTGGCCCACCCACCTTATCTGACTTCGGATACCTTGAGGGAGGCCCGAAATATTCGGAAGATTTACCGAAGCTTTCAAATATTGCATGCGTATTCATTATGCTTTTTTGGCCCCTTTTTGGTCATTACAAATGCGTCATGTATGCTAAGCTTGATATACTCTGGTTTTGTGCTAATTCATGACTGGGAGCAACTAGGGATTTTTACAGGAGCTACAATCATGGTATGCTTTGAGTATGTCGTGTTTATATGGAGCTTCTGCCTGGAAATTGGGCGATATCTGTTTGCCAAGGGGAATAAGGTACTCAGATCTTGGAGAGGGGGCAAGTGGGGCTCCAAAGCGGAGAATAAGTTGATGAAAAGGTTTGGCAGGTCTTGCAGGCCTATTTTACTATGTTATGGGAGGCAATTTGTGATTGGGAGAGTGAGCTTACTCAACTTCTACAAGGGAGTTATGAAGGGAACCTGTCGGGCGTTGCTAACATTAAAATAATTTGTTTGAATTCATGTACGATACCTAAAATATATGTTAGTTAAATGTAATCGTAATTTAGGATTGTCATACGTTACCGGCCCTTTGCCACAAGGGATTCTTTTGGCACATAGGTAATTTGCCACATTGACCCTTAGCCACATAGGCCCTTTGCCACATAGGTACTTTGCCACATGGTCTTTTTGCCACATAGACCTATTTTTCAGACTTACTTTTTGTTAGTCATATTCTATGCACTTCCATATCAGTGCAACACATACAACTCTAATTTGGACAATACACTCATCTCATCTCTTAGACTTTTTTGTCATATCAGGATTTTTATCAAAGTAATAAATAAATGGACTGAATTCATTTTTAATACTCAATCAATTCAATTGAGGATTAAAAATATGACTCACAGTTGTGCTTTCTGTTGCTCTACTATTACGTAAGGATCAGAAACAACACTCGGTTTTCTCTAAGTAGCATAACATGTAGAAAAACTGACAAGAAATGAATGATAGAAAGGAACAATGACAAAATTTCGCCGTATAGGTTATTGAGTTCCAAGCAATATTTTTAATCGGTACTTTTATACTGCTTGTTCATTGTTGGACGAATTAACATTTATTTTCAACAGTTCTTTAGCTAACTTTTGAGTGAATCGGGATATTTTAATGTATTTTCCATAATAGTATACTTACTTATTGTAGAATGTATTGGATCTTTTAGGCTAACGATTTTTTTATGTATTATGAACCTGACCTTGTATTATGAATTGTTTTGAAAAGCCCTTGTGCCAAGTGCTATTGTTGGGAGAACAGCTATTGTAACTGAAACAGTTTTGCACTCTAATAAAGTAATATCAATATCAATGAAAAGCTAACTAACAACACCTTTAATAGCATAGGCCAGATATGACGTGATGTACGAAAACCGTAGACATACGAGGTGCTTGGTCATCAATGTACTTAGCTTTCGATTTCTTGTCTGTTTGTCTGGACGCTCTCTAATGTTCCTGTCCGTGCGAGCTGACCAATTTTCTTCAAATTGTGGCAAGAGATGTATGTACTTATATTCTCCAGGAGACGGAACTGACTGATTTTAAAAGGGTTCCAATGACCGGAATGGGGTCAAAGGTCACGGTCGATAGTACTAATCATATGATAGACTGAGCAGGGGCATCATGATGCTTATCATCGCTTTGTTGTTACTTAAATTAATCTTGTACACCAATTTTCAGGCTGATCAAAAAGCGGTAGACAATTTTCCAAAAGTCCCTTAAAAGTGAGACATCCGTAGCAACAATGTAACATTTTCCACATTTATTTACTATTGACATTCTACTTATCATTAAATGATGAGCAGAATGATAAATTTTATCATTCCAATGGCTTTATTGCCGATTTTGAAGTACGTCATCCAGATAATCGACTGGGAGGGTGAGGAAAGTTCATCTGTAAGATTCACCGTATTTCCCTTCCTAAGTAGAAGCATAGAAGTTCCCTCCTTAAGAAATTATGTTTGCTTCGACGAACCGCGGAATGTTGGGAATAGTGCCAGCAGCGCGACCCCAACCGCACCATGTCCCAGGCCCCCATTACCAATGCCCTCGCAATGGGTGGATAGCAGTAGTCTGTACCGTCTCTCTTATAGCTGTGGTGAGTATTTCGTTATGGTATGTAATTATGGGACCAGAGTTTTTCAAGAATTTCGGGTCACACGAAGAATACAAAGGCAGTGATGCGACAACCGAGTCAGCCATTGAACTTGAACAGCTTCTACCCATTCGAATCGCAGCTCTTGAGTACCATAACGCAAGGCGAAAGGAGCACCAAGTTGAAGCACTGGAACTGGACAATGTGGTACGTTAAAAAACACTTCATACGTACGAACGTCATAATAACTAAACAACCTTCTTCTTCTTTAATTTACAGTTGAATAGACAGGCTCTGTTGTGTGCCAAAATGTACGCAAAGGCGGATTCCCTTCGTCCCAGATGCGACGACAAGAAATCAGTAGATAAAGAAAATCGTTACATAACGAGAACACCTGGGAAGGACTTAAAGACGGTGACTTTAGATGCTTGTAAAGAGTGGTATGAGGAAGTAAAGGGCTTCAACTTCAAGGATCCAACGGACTACCGCTCCCATTGGGACGCCCCACAGTTCATTGAAATGGTCTGGAAGGAGACGACGAAAATGGGGATCGGTGTTTACAATTACGAAGGTCGCACAGTGGTTGTTGCTTTGTATCCGTGGCAAAACCAATACTATTTAACCAATAATGTTTTTCCGAAAAAAGATGATTAGTTTTTCATTCTTTTATTAAAAGAAATGACATTTCCCAAAGAGAGTTTCACAATTTATATAAATGCGCTGTTACAAGATGCAAAATTCATTGTATGTACAAAGTTGATTAAAACAAACTTCCCATTACCTAAATCCCATTTTCTCTTTCTAAGCTAATTCTTTGTATCAAATATAATTTTAATTCACCCGAAACTCAATTCGTAAGATTTCCCTAGTATGAGTTTGATTACTTCAGTGCACTATAGTTGTCATAAGCTTTCCACTGCAAAGGGTACAAATATTATGCAGTTCTGGTTTATTGTTTTTGCTACCACAAGCTACTTATTCCGCCGCATAGCCTGTCCCCTTTGAAGTATTCTCTAGCTAAAAGATATCTGAACAGGTTGCATTTCACATCACTTCTTAACTAAGCATTTGACTTTTGATACTCATTAATATTTTTATAAGACTGTCTGCATGAACATGCTAGGAAAGCTTTAAATAAATGGCCCCGCATTAAACGTGAGTGAATGTCTGAAAACTGCCGCTAAGTAGCTATTGCACCTAACAAAGCAGACTATTGGACACCAAAATTTGGAGAAACCAATAATGAAAACCTTTCATGACCCCCCAATTTTGTACTTTCAAGTGAATGATCATAAGATCAAATTTGACATATTTTATGATTGTACAAATATGAGGCAATAAAATGCACTTAAATTCGTCCATTGGAGCACAACAGCTTGAACAGATCCTACAAATTATCACAATGCATAGGAAACAGTAGTTACGTATTATAAGTAGCTGATGGTTTGGTAAAAATAAGAAAAAACCTGATGATGGGGCAAGATGAGAACTTGGCTGATCTCCAGCAAGTTTTCATACATAAAAGTCAAATGGAGCTGCATGCCACTGTCACAGTGATATATAAAAGCTTATATAAGCCTGTAAATATTGAAGGGTTCTTGTAAATATTTAAATATAAAAATACTTAGGTTTGACCAAAATACTATATTGATTGTAATGGCCAACATGGTTGGTATAATTTATAAGAATAATGATCAGATCAGTTGAATAGTATTCAATACCTTGGCGTTCAGGTACGTATTTCATTAGGACTCATCTATTGAGTGCTAATTGCCTCGCCTTCATTCTAAATCCATTTTTTGTCAGTTGCAGATTTAATGTAGCCATGTTTAGTTATATAAAACACGACACAGGGTATATACATACATACGTATATTCAGGGATTTATAACCGTTACCGGCCCTTTGCCACACGGGGTCCTTTTGCCATATAGGTACTTTGCCACATGGTCTTTTTGCCCCATAGACTTATTTTTCAGACTTACTTTTTGGTAGTCATATTCTATGCACTTCCATATCAGTTCAACACATATTCAACACAACTCTAATTTGGACAATACACTCATCTCATCTCTTAGACTTTTTTGTCATATCAGGATTTTTATCAAAGTAATAAATGAATTGACTGAATTCATTTTTAATACTCAATTCAATTGAGGATTAAAAAGTCGGTATAAAAACACGGAAAAATACAGAATGTAATAACGATCTCAATATCTAATCTCAAAACTAGTTATCATTTGTTAACCATTCCTTTAGAAGTTTCAAGTACAGATTGTGCATTTTCTTACAGAGACTTATTTGATCAAACCATAAATTAATTTAATATGTCTTTTTTGTAATGCCACTTGTAAACCGTCAGAAGGGTAAGGATCATCTTATCCAAGTGTTGTGGACATGCCTACACAGCTAAAAATTGAGTTTTAAAGGGTCAACAATGATCATAACTACGTCCCGGACATTGGGAAAATTGAAGTAAATTCGTACAAAAATCAAAGCAGCTGCCGAACAGTTCTAGTGCTTAGGTGGAGTTGCCGGCGTTGCGTATTATGAAGCGAACAATACGAAAAAAACCAAGCAAAAGCTCATAATTGTTTGCCAATTAAGAAGAATATTATCATGGTGCTTCACCCATCATGATTCATGATTAACACTACATATTATTAACAAATGAAAGTAATATAAAAGTATGTAAGTCTTGAAAATGCGGCAAAGGCCCTATGTAGCAAAAGGGTGATGTGGCATATTGACCCTATGTGGCAAAGGGCCTAGAACCTTGTCATAATGGCATAATATAAATATTGGTCTTAACTCTAAATTAAACTAACTGTTTAGTGGTCAAAAAAGGTCTCGCTTTGCCCCTCACTATGCCCCTACGTCTTATCGCTGCGCTGTCGTGTCCTATGGTGTCCATAAAGACAGTTTTAATAAAAACACGATGTATTTTAACAAGGCCCGCCAGCGGTTACAGGATCCTTAGCATGTACACAAAATGGGACTAGCATACCCCTAATTTAAAACAG